>CAUHTR010007285.1:93136-135120 GCA_959609185.1 Schmidtea polychroa
TAAAAAAGCATGGAATTTTTCTAGTTCATTAAGGTGGGTCTCCTTGGTCCCTTGAGAAAAAGGTGTCTACACTAAAAAACGTGGTCCTGGGAATTTCAATACAAAAAAGGCAGTATACACTAAAAAAGGTGGCATTTAAGGTCTCAGGATATTTTCTCATAGGAAAAAAAGGCGGTGTCTTCAATAAAAAGCAGGGTAATTTAAGGTCTCAGATATTTTTCAATAGAAAAAGGGGTCTACACTAAAAAAGGTGGTAATTTAAGGTCTCAGGATATTTTCAATAGAAAAAGGCGGTCTTCAATAAAAAAGCATGGTAATTTAAGGTCTCAGGATATTTTCCATAGAAAAAGGTGGTCTACACTAAAAAAGAGTGGCAATTTAAGGTCTCAGGATATTTTCAATACAAAAATCCGATTATCAATAAAAAGCATGGATTTTTTTCTAGGTCCAATTAATGCGGGTCTCCTTGTCCTGAGAAAAAGGTGGTCTACACTAAAAAACGTGGTAAATTTTTTCAATTAAAGTAAATAATGGTTTCTAAAATTAAAGTAAATTATGGTTCTAAAAAATTAAATTAAAGTAAATAATGGTCCAAATTTTCAATTAAAGTAAATTATGGGTCCTAAAAAATTAAATTAAAGTAAATAATGGTCAAAATTTTTGAATTACAATAAATTATGGTCCAAATTTTTCAATTACATTAAATTATTGGTTCTAAAAAATTAAATTACAGTAAATTATGGGTTCTTAAAAATTAAATTACAGTAAATATGGTCCAAATTTTTCAATTACAGTTAATTATGGTTCTAAAAAATTAAATTAAAGTAAATTAAGGTTCAAATTTTTCAATTAAAGTAAATATGGTCCAAATTTTTGAATTACAGTAAATAATGGTTCAAATTTTTTGATTACAGTAAATAATGGTTCTAAAAATAATTACAGTAAATAATGGTTCTAAAAATTAAATTCCAGTAAATTATGGTTCTTAAAAATTAATTACAGTAAATAATGGTCCAAATTTTCAACTATACAGTTAATTATGGTTCTAAAAATTAAATTAAAGTAAATTAAGGTTCAAATTTTTCATTAAAGTAAATAATGGTCCAAATTTAAGATTAAAGTTAATTAAGGGCTCAACTAGTAAGTTAAGGTTTAAATTTTAAATTAAAATAAATAATGTTCAAATTTTTAATTAAGTAAATCAAGGTCCAAAATTTTAAATTAAAGTAATGAATGGGCTCAATAACTAAATTAAGGTTCTAAAAATTAAATTACAGTAAATTATGGTTCAAATTTTTGAATTACAATAAATTATGGTCCAAAATTTTTGAATTACAGTAAATAATGGTTCTAAAAAATTAAATTACAGTAAATTATGGTTCTTAAAAATTAAATTACAGTAAATAATGGTCCAATTTTTCAATTACAGTAAATTATGGTTCTAAAAAAATTAAATTAAAGTAAATTAGGTTCAAAATTTTTCAATTAAGTAAATTATGGTCCAAATTTTTAATTACAGTAAATAATGGTTCTAAAAATTGAATTACAGTAAATAATGGTCCAAATTTTCAATTACAGTTATTATGGTTCTAAAAAATTAAATTAAAGTTAATTAAGGTCCAAATTTTAAAATTAAGTAATCAATGGTCAAAAATTTTAAATTAAAGTTAAATAAGTAAATTAAAGTAATAATTTTTAAATAAGTAATGTAATAAGTAAATTAAGTAAGATTTTAAAATTTATTAACAAAAAGTTGAAATAATAGAAGGTGTTTGAGAATTGAAATTTTTTAATGAAAATTTTTATGAAATAATTTTTAAGTATTTTTAATAGAAATTTTTATGGAATATTTTTTAAGTTAATTTTTAATGGAAATTTTTATGAAATATTTTTCATGATAATTTTAGATGGAAATTTTAAGATAATTTTTAATGAAAATTTCTATGAAATATTTTTCAAAGACAAATTTTATAATAATTCAACAACAAACCACAATTAGTACCAACAACCAGTAACTTATGAACATGTATTAACAATCAGATACCTACAACTAGTTACTAACAACTGCTACTAACTACAAGTACTTACAATCATTACCTGCTACCAAATACTTTCAACATGATACCACGTACTAAATAACTCTCAAACAACCAATACTTACAACCAATTACCAGATACCAAGTACCTACAACTAGTTACTAACAACTAGTTACCTGATACTAAGTACCTACAACCATCTAACAAGTACTAACAACCAAAAACAAGCAACCAACTAGGTACCAAGTACTAACAACCGACAACAACCAGCTACAACTAACTACCACCTACCAAGTACCTACAACCACATACTAACAACTAGTTACCAGATACCAACTACTCACAGCCGTCAACAACTAGGTACTAAGCATTATTAACCAACTCTAAGTACCAACAACAACTAACTACCAACTACTAAGTACCTACAACCACCTACCTATTAACTAGCTACAACCACCTACCAAATAGCTACCATCTACCCATTAACTAGTTTACAACCAGCTAACTAGGTATAGGTACCAAGTACTAACAACCAGTTACCTGTTACTAAGTACCTACAACCACCTACCAAGTACATACAACCAACATCAACAGGTACTAAGCATCATCACAAGTAATAACAACTAGATACCTAGTACTTACAACCAGATGACCACATGAAATTATTGGTTAAATAAGTAATTAATGTCTAATTTTAAATTAAGTAATCAATGGTCTAAAATATTAAAGTTAAAGTTAATTTAAGATGAAGATTTTCTGGGATTTCCAATGTTAATTTTAGATGCAAATCTTCGTCAATTAATCAATGACCACATGAAATTATTAGTTAAATATGAAAATAAGGGTTATATTAGTTGTTTAGTAAATTATGGTGTAAAATTAAGAAATAAAGAATAATTAGGTAAATTAAGGATAAATTAAGGAAAATTAAGGTTCAAAATTTAAAATTAAGTAATCAATGGTTCAAATTTTAAATTAAAGCTAAATAAGTAAATTAAAGTAAGATTTTTAAATTTATTATCAAAAGATTGAATAACCACCAACTTTTTTGAGAAATGTAATTTTTAATGAAAATTTAAATGGAAATTTTTTTTAAGTTAATTTTAAATGTAAATTTTTTAAGTTAATTTTAATGAAATAATTTTTTAAGTTAATTTTTAATGAAAATTTTAATGGAATAATAATAATAATAATAATAATAAAAATAATAATAATAAATATAATAATAATAATAATAATAATAATAATAATAATAATTCAACAGTTACCAACAATCTGTTACTAAATATTTTTAACTAGATGCTAACAAATACTTTGAACATGATACCACGTACTAACTAACTCTCAAACAACCAGATACCTACAACTAGTTACTAACAACCAACTAAGTATTCTTTATTGTATTTTATGAAATGCTTTAAATTAATTTTTTATCTGTCTTTAAAAATATGTTTAATTACAATCAATAGAAAACCTTTTCAAAATGTCTAAATTTAACAAACATGTTGACTTTCATCAAAAAACCACAACTCAATCACTTTAAAACACCACGTGAATTCAAAATAATTTAAATTACAATGAAATACTAATGAATTCTAATTTACAAAAACATCTTCTTTTAAATGATAACTACTGACTTATTATTGCAAAGTCAAATCACATTCAATAAATACTTATTGTTGATCAGTTTTATTATATATACTCTGAGTTTATCCGACAGGATGTTTTGACCCCCTAAGGTACTGTCGTAAGGGTACTGGTCGTAAGGGTATTAGTCGTAAAGGTACTGGTCGTAAGGGTATTAGTCGTAAAGGTACTGGTCGTAAGGCTATTGGTAACACTCAACCACCACCTACTCATTAATTAACTACCATGTACTAACAACCAGTTACCTGATACCAAGTACATACACCCAACATCACCTGTTACTAAGCATTATCAACCTACAACTATATAACAACAATCAGTAAACAACACTCTACCACTATTAAATACAAGATACCAACAACTAGATACCAACAATCAACTAACCACACATAAAAATAATAGCAATTAAATACAAAATATTCTTCATCACATACACTATCTTCTTATCAAAATCTAAAAAGTCAATCAGATACCAACTACCAACTACCAAGTACTAACAACCAACTACCTACAACCAACAACTATGTACTAACAAATTGATCTTTAAAAGAAAAATACTCATCACTTAGATGTAAAATTAATTGAACTCAAGACATCAATACTTGGTAAAAATTGATTAAATAATTGCAAAAATTTAAATTTACTCAAAATAAATATCATAAAAATTTAATTAATAGACAAGAAGAATTCTATTCATTAATCATCCAGTAAATAAAAAAATACTGATCATTCAAGTTGAATCAACTAAGATAATAATTAATAAGATAAGATTTAGTAGATAATTGATTTAGATTGAATAAATTAATTGAAATAAAATTAATTTTAATTATTTTTTTTTAAATAATACATGTACTCAAATTGATTGACTGAATGCTCAAAATATTCAAAAATCAGTATAAATTCATTAAAATTATCAATGTCATCAATCTACAATAAAATAATTATCATTAAATTCAAAAGAGACTAGAAAACTAACAAACCAGAAAATTCATTCAAATGACAATAATTGGTATATTCAAGCGAATTCTCTAATAAAATCATCTAAAAAGAATCATTTCGCCTGAAATATCTCTATTTTTAAAGATTAGTATCTTATCGATAAGTACTTGTTAAATATCATATATTCACCTCAAACAACAAGATTCCTTAAAATCCCTTAAATGACTATATTTCTACCCTTAATCAATATTATTACAAATAATTCAATAAAATCATCTAAAAAGCATCAAATTTCCCAAAAATAACTCTATCTTTAAAGATTAGTATTTTATCGATAAATATCCTTAAAAGGTTATATATTTACCTCAGACTAATAAGATTCCTTAAAATCCCCTTTAAATGACTATAATTCTAACTTTAATTCGTATTATCACAAATATTTCCCTATAAAACAGGTAAAATCATTAACTCTAAATAATTTATAAAATCTAATGATAAAACCGGTTATAATTAAATTTTTGTTAATCACTGTACTCGAAATTTAAAATAAATATTGCTTGAAATTTGACTGTACAATATAACTGAGTAGTTGCATAGAAAAGATTAAATTTATCCATATTTCTTCAAATGATCATTTTTACCGATATCCAACCGATTTAATTACTAATTAAAATCACCCGATAGATTTCTCCCAATAAAGATCAATTTTCTTTAGTCGACGTTTTAAATCAATATTTCCAACTTTTGTCGTTGTCCGTCTAAATAAAGATAAAAATAATTTAAAGTTGATATCAATCCTAATTATCTGTAAAGTTTTCATTGTCAAACCAAGTAAATAGATTATCCCTACTTAATAAAACATTGTTCTAAAACATAAATCTAAATTAATTTACTGTGCATTAATCACAACCTAATAAAACAATATAATTATTATTGATTCATAACTAATGTATTGCATTTCCCTTAAAACATTGATATTTTACCACATCATCCTTAAAAGATCATATATTCCCATCTTAACCCATCCTTCATTAAATTCAATCGAATATATCTCCCTTACAATGATATATTCCTACCTTATCCGATCTCTCATTAAATCTAACCAACTATATCTCCCTTAAAGATCATATTTTCCCATCTTAACCGATCTCTCATTAAAGTCAATCGACTATATCTCCCTTACAATGATATATTCCCATCTTAACCCATCCCTCATTAAATTTAACCGACTATATCCCCTCAAAGATCATATTTTCCACACCTATCCGATCTCTCATTAAATCTACCGACATATCCCATCTTATCCGATCTCTCAGCAAATATTTCTACCCTTTTAAACATCTAACCAAATATATCCCTCAATTCTACCCACTTGAATCCTCCTTTAATTCAGTCAATCCTCTTAAAATCCTTAAAAATTCTTCAAAAATATGAATTTTCATAACACCAAATATTCTTCCATTGAAATAATTTAGAAGCTAAATAATAAGAGCCCACTAAAAGATCAAAATTCACTAAAATTTTCTACAAATATTTACCATCAAATACTGGAGATGATATATATTGGATTGATCATAATTCTTCATCGATTCAACCAATCATTTTCAAGCAATAACAGCAAACTAAATTTCAGTATATTCTACAATCATTTTCAAGTAAATTTAAAGTAAACTGTTTCTTGCTTATGTTTCTTTAAGTTCATCAATGTGTAAATATTCTTAGAAAATTATTGAAAAAATTATTTAGTCAAATATATTACAAAGTTATCATCAAAAATCACTTAATTATTACCTAATTGTCAATGAAATTAATTTTATTTAAAAACTATTCAATAAAATACAACTAATTATCAAGAAATTAATTAAATTTATCAATTAAATTTATCAGTCAACATGAATTCTTAGAAAATTATTCAATATCCTCATAAAAATTTATCCACTTGATTATTGTAAAAACTCTAATTATTAACATTGAAAATAAATTTTATTTAAAATTAAAAAACCATCAATAAAAATACATTCAATTATCAAGAAATTAATTAAATTTACCTTAGAATTAGCATTAAATTACAGAAATTCACAAAAATAATGGAAATTCACAAAAATGATAAGAATTCACAAAAATAATAATTCACAAAATGATAATTCACAAAATAATAGAAATCATGAAAATGATAGATATCCACGAAAAATTACGGAAATTCATGAAAATATTAGAAATTCACAAAAATGATGGAAATTCATGAAAATGATAGAAATTCATAAAATGATAGAAATTTACTTGAATAAAACCATCAACTCTAAAAATTAATCAATGCCTTAAACAACAAATTTGTCTAAATATCATTCAAATAAAAGCATTAAATACCTTTACGACTAATACACTTACGACATGTTGAATGTGAGTAGTACCCTTGTGAGCAATACCCATAGGGGACAGAATATTTTGTCGGATAAACTCAGAGTATATATAAATTAACTCATTCAAATTTATCATTGAATCAGTGAAATTATCATAAATTTCGATAAAAATTCTAAAGTGGTAAGCAATGTAAATGAAATATTCTTTAAACTTTGATAAAATTAACAATGAAGGTGTTAAGAATCTTCATTAGAGTGAGGAAATTATTCATTACTCGATTCAAATGGGTGAAAATAATTGGTAGAATAATTCATTATGGATCATTGAATGGGCATAGATAAGAAAAAAGGTTGATAAGAATGGAAATATATTAATTGAATTTATTTAAAATTATTTCATAAAATTCATAAAAAAAACTTTTAAAAGAAATATTTGTGGAGATGTTTTAGGTGAAAATTAATCAAAATCGGCGGAATATAATTGATTAAATATCGAGGATGGGGGTTATAATTGGAAAATCATGATGGGATACAAATGATTAAATAGTGGAAAATCCGGGAATATAAGTGATTAATTAATGGAATATTGAGAATCGGAGGAATATCAATGAGAGGATATATAATTTAAACTAGTTTATTACATACAAGCCGTGAATGATAATTTACCACATTTTAAAGTAATGTAATTTAATTTTAATTTTATTTTTAAATTGTACATATTTTGAATATCATTCTATTTTTTTATTCCAATAATAAGTATAAAAAGTCTATAATGATTAATAAATTAATATCTTGTTAACATTTATTTGAGAATTTTAAAAAACTTTACTTAAAATTAGTGAAGTATTTAATTTTGATTGTAATTTATAAGACATATATTTGAGTATTAACTTATTTTGATTGAAGTATCACATTCAATATTATGATGATTTTTTTTTTTTAAATTGAAATATTTTAGTGTAAAATAGTAAATTTGATAATAAATAGGACTTTTTGAAAAAAAGTTAGTTTCTACTGCTAATCAATGAAGTTTAAAAGTCTATAACTCTTAATAAATCAATTTCTTATTCACATTTTCTTATAAAACTTATATTTTTAAATTTAGTGTAGTATTTAATTTTAATTGTATTTGAATAATACATTTAATTTATTTTGATTGAAAGAATAATATAATTCATATTATGATATTTGTTTTTGAAATATTTAACGTAAAATAATAAATTTATTAATAATAGCTATTATTACAATATTAAAGGACTTATACAAAAAAACTTACTATTTCTAATGTTTTATTCCATCAATAAGTTTAAAAGTATATAACTGATAATAGATTAATTTCTATTTACATTATTTGAGAATTTGAAACAATTATAAAATTTATATTTTTCTAAGACTTATATTTGAATATTAACCTATTTTGATTGAAAAGGGTAATTGATTAGAAATTATTTAGTGTAAATCAAAACATTTAAATTATTAAGGTATTAAAGTAATTATTCAAACATTAAAAAAAAAAGATCTAATCAATAATTCTAATAAATTATCATTCACAGCTTGTTATGTAATAACTAGTCGCGGCTTGTTATGTAATAAACTAGTTTAAATATATATCTTCTCATTGATATTCCTCCGATTCTCAATATTCCATTAATTAATCACTTATATTCCCGGATTTTCCACTATTTATCATTTGTATCCCATTGATTTTCCATTAATTATACCCCCATCCTCGATATTTAATCAATTATATTCCGCCGATTTTGATTAATTTTCACCTAAAACATCTCCACAAATATTTCTTTTAAAAGTTTTTTTTTATGAATTTTATGAAATAATTTTAAATAAATTCAATTAATATATTTCCATTCTTATCACTTTTTTCTTATCTATGCCCATTCAATGATCCATTAATGAATTATTCTACCAATTATTTTCACCCATTTGAATCGAGTATGAATAATTTCCTCACTCTAATGAAGATTCTTAACACCTTCATTGTTAATTTTATCAAAGTTTAAAGAATATTTCATTTTACATTGCTTACCACTTTAGAATTTTTATCGAAATTTATGATAATTTTACTGATTCAATGATAATTTGAATGAGTTAATTATATATACTCTGAGTTTATCCGACAAAATATTCTGTCCCCCTATGGGTATTGCTCACAAGGGTACTACTCACATTCAACATGTCGTAAGTGTATTAGTCGTAAAGTATTTAATGCTTTATTTGAATGATTATTTAGACAAATTTGTTGTTTAAGGCATTGATAATTTTTAGAGTTGATGGTTTTATTCAAGTAAATTTCTATCATTTTTATGAATTTCTATCATTTTCATGAATTTCCATCATTTTTTTGTGAATTTCTAATATTTTCATGAATTTCCGTAATTTTTCGTGGATATCTACATTTTATGAATTTCTATTATTTTTGTGAATTTTTATCATTTTGTGATTTCATTATTTTTGTGATTTTATCATTTTTGTGAATTTCCATTATTTTTGTGAATTTCTGTAATTTAATGCTAATTCTAAGGTAAATTTAATTAATTTCTTGATAATTGAATGTATTTTTATTGATTGGTTTTTTAATTTTAAATAAAATTTATTTTCAATGTTAATAATTAAGTTTTTTACAATAATCAAGTGGATAAATTTTTATGAGGATATTGAATAATTTTCTAAGAATTTCATGTTGACTGATAAATTTAATTGATAATTTAATTAATTTCTTGATATTAGTGTATTTTATTGAATAGTTTTTAATAAAAATTAATTTCATTGACAATTAGGTTATAATTAAGTGATTTTTGATGATAACTTTGTAATATATTTGACTAAATAATTTTTCAATAATTTTCTAAGAATATTTACACATTGATGAACTTAAAGAAACATAAGCTAAGAAACCAGTTAACTTTAAATTACTTGAAAATGATTGTAGAATATACTGAAATTTAGTTTGCTGTTATTGCTTGAAATGATTGTTGAATCGATGAAGAATTATGATCAATCCAATATATATCATCTCCAGTATTTGATGGTAAATATTTGTAGAAAATTTTAGTGAATTTTGATCTTTTAGTGGGCTCTTATTATTTAGCTTCTAATTATTTCAATGGAGAATATTTGGTGTTTATGAAATCAATATTTTTTTGAAGAATTTTTTAAGGATTTTAAGAGGATTGACTGAATTAAAGGAGGATTCAAGTGGGTAGAATTGAGGGATATATTTTGTTAGATGTTAAAAGGGTAGAAATATTTGCTGAGAGATCGGATAAGATGGGATATTGGTCGGTTAGATTTAATGAGAGATCGGATAAGGTGTGAAATATTCTTTGAGGGGATATAGTCGGTTTAAATTTAATGAGGGATGGGTTAAGATGGGAATATATCATTGTAGGGAGATATAGTCGATTACTTAATGAGAGATCGGTTAAGATGGGAAATATGATCTTTTCAAGGGAGATATAGTTGGTTAGATTAATGAGAGATCGGATAAGGTAGAATATATCATTGTAAGGGAGATTATTCGATTGAATTTAATGAAGGATGGGTTAAGATGGGAATATATGATCTTTTAAGATGATTGGTAAATATCAATGTTTTAAGGGAAATTGCAATACATTAGTTATGAATCAATAATAATTATATTGTTTTATTAGGTTGTGATTAATGCACAGTAAATTAATTTAGATTTATGTTTTAGAACAATGTTTTATTAAGTAGGGATAATCTATTTACTTGGTTTTGACAATGAAAACTTTACAGATAATTAGGATTGATATCAACTTTAAATTATTTTTTATCTTATTTAGGACGGACAACGACAAAAGTTGGAAATATTGATTTTAAAACGTCGACTAAAGAAAATTGATCTTTATTGGGAGAAATCTATCGGGTGATTTTAATTAGTAATTAAATCGGTTGGATATCGGTAAAAATGATCATTTGAAGAAATATGGATAAATTTAATCTTTCTATGCAACTACTCAGTTATATTGTACAGTCAAATTTCAAGCAATATTTATTTTAAATTTCGAGTACAGTGATTAACAAAAATTTAATTATAACCGGTTTATCATTAGATTTTATAATATTTAGAGTTAATGATTTTACCTGTTTTATAGGGAAATATTTGTGATAATACGAATTAAAGTTAGAATTATAGTCATTTAAAGGGATTTTAAGGAATCTTATTAGTCTGAGGTAAATATATACCTTTTAAGGATATTTATCGATAAAATACTAATCTTTAAAGATAGAGTTATTTTTGGGAAATTTGATGCTTTTTAGATGATTTTATTGAATTATTTGTAATAATATTGATTAAGTGTAGAAATATAGTCATTTAAGGGATTTTAAGGAATCTTGTTAGTTTGAGGTGAATATATGATATTTAACAAGTACTTATCGATAAGATACTAATCTTTAAAAATAGAGATATTTCAGGCGAAATGATTCTTTTAGATGATTTTATTAGAGAATTCGCTTGAATATACCAATTATTGTCATTTGAATGAATTTTCTGGTTGTTAGTTTTCTAGTCTCTTTTGGAATTTAATGATAATTATTTTTATTGTAGATTGATGACATTGATAATTTTAATGAATTTATACTGATTTTTGAATATTTTGAGCATTCAGTCATCAATTTGAGTACATGTATTATTTTTAAAAAAAATAATTAAAATTAATTTTATTTCAATTAATTTATTCAATCTAAATCAATTATCTACTAAATCTTATCTTATTAATTTATTATCTTAGTTGATTCAACTTGAATGATCAGTATTTTTTATTTACTGGATGATTAATGAATAGAATTCTTTCTTGTCTATTAATTAAATTTTTATGATATTTATTTTGAGTAAATTTAAATTTTTGCAATTATTTAATCAATTTTTACCAAGTTATTGATGTCTTGAGTTCAATTAATTTTACATCTAAGTGATGAGTATTTTTCTTTTAAAGATCAATTTGTTAGTACATAGTTGTTGGTTGTAGGTAGTTGGTTGTTAGTACTTGGTAGTTGGTAGTTGGTATCTGATTGACTTTTAGATTTTGATAAGAAGATAGTGTATGTGATGAAGAATATTTTGTATTTAATTGCTATTATTTTTATGTGTGGTTAGTTGATTGTTGGTATCTAGTTGTTGGTATCTTGTATTTAATAGTTGGTAGAGTGTTGTTTACTGATTGTTGTTATATTTGTAGGTTGATAATGCTTAGTAACAGGTTGATGTTGGTTGTATGTACTTGGTATCAGGTAACTGGTTGTTAGTACATGTAGTTAATTAATGAGTAGGTGGTGGTTGAGTGTTACCAATAGCCTTACGACCAGTACCTTTACGACTAATACCCTTACGACCGTACGACTAATACCCTTACGACCAGTACCCTTACGGGGGGTCAAAACATCCTGTCGGATAAACTCAGAGTATATATAATAAAACTGATCAACAATAAGTATTTATTGAATGTGATTTTGACTTTGCAATAATAAGTCAGTAGTTATCATTTAAAAGAAGATGTTTTTGTAAATTAGAATTCATTAGTATTTCATGTAATTTAAATTATTTTGAATTTCACGTGGTGTTTTAAAGTGATTGAGTTGTGGTTTTTTGATGAAAGTCAACATGTTTGTTAAATTTAGACATTTTGAAAAGGTTTTCTATTGATTGTAATTAAACATATTTTTAAAGACAGATAAAAAATTAATTTAAAAGCATTTCATAAAATACAATAAAGAATACTTAGTTGGTTGTTAGTAACTAGTTGTAGGTATCTGGTTGTTTGAGAGTTAGTTAGTACGTGGTATCATGGTTGAAAGTATTTGTTAGCATCTAGTTAAAAATATTTAGTAACCGATTGTTGGGAACTGTTGAATTATTATTATTATTATTATTATTATTATTATTATTATTATTTATTATTATTATTATTATTATTATTATTATTATTATTATTATTATCCATAAAATTTCCATTAAAAATTAACTTAAAAAATTATTTCATTAAAATTAACTTAAAAATTTTACATTTAAAATAACTTAAAAAAAATTTTCCATTTAAATTTTCATTAAAAATTACATTTCTCAAAAAGTTGGGGTTATTCAATCTTTTGATAATAAATTTAAAAATCTTACTTTAATTTACTTATTTAGCTTTAATTTAAAATTTGAACCATTGATTACTTAATTTTAAATTTTGAACCTTAATTTTCCTTAATTTATCCTTAATTTACCTAATTATTCTTTATTTCTTAATTTACACCATAATTTACTAAACAACTAATTATAACCCTTATTTTCATATTTAACTAATAATTTCATTGTGGTCATTGATTAATTGACGAAGATTTGCATCTAAAATTAACATGGAAATCCCAGAAAATCTTCATCTTTAAATTAACTTTAACTTTAATATTTTAGACCATTGATTACTTAATTAAAAATTAGACATTAATTTACTTATTTAACCAATAATTTCATGTGGTCATCTGGTTGTAAGTACTAGGTATCTAGTTGTTATTACTTGGTTGATGATGCTTAGTACCTGGTTGATGTTGGTTGTATGTACTTGGTAGGTGGTTGTAGGTACTTAGTAACAGGTAACTGTTGTTAGTACTTGGTACCTAGTACCTAGTTAGCTGGTGTAACTAGTTAATGGTAGATGGTACTAGTTGGTAGGTGGTTGTAGCTAGTTAATAGGTAGGTGGTTGTAGTACTTAGTAGTTGGTAGTTAGTTGTTGTTGGTACTTAGTAGTTGGTTAATAATGCTTAGTACCTAGTTGTTGACGGCTGGTGAGTAGTTGGTATCTGGTAACTAGTTGTTAGTATGTTGGTTGTAGGTACTTGGTAGGTGTAGTTAGTTGTTAGCTGGTTGTTGTCGGTTGTTAGTACTTGGTACCTAGTTGGTTGCTTGTTTTTGGTTGTTAGTACTTGTTAGATGGTTTGTAGGTACTTAGTATCAGGTAACTAGTTGTTAGTAACTAGTTGTAGGTACTTGTATCTGGTAATTGGTTGTAAGTATCTGGTTGTTTGAGAGTTATTTAGTACGTGGTATCATGTTGAAAGTATTTGGTAGCAGGTAACTGATTGTAAGTACTTGGTAGCAGGTTGTTAGTAACTAGTTGTAGGTATCTGATTGTTAATACATGTTCATAAGTTACTGGTTGTTGGTACTAAGTTGTTGGTTTTGTTGTTGAATTATTATTAAAATTTGTCTTTGAAAAATATTTCATAGAAATTTTTCATTAAAAATTATCTTAAAAATTTCCATCTAAAATTATCATTGAAAAATATTTCATAAAAATTTCCATTAAAAATTAACTTAAAAAATTATTCCATAAAATTTCTATTAAAAATTACTTAAAAAATTATTTCATAAAAATTTTCATTAAAAAATTTCAATTCTCAAACACCTTCTATTATTTCAACTTTTTGTTAATAAATTTTAAAATCTTACTTTAATTTACTATATACATTACTTATTTAAAAATTATTACTTTAATTTACTTATTTAACTTAATTTAAAATTTTGACCATTGATTACTTAATTTTAAAATTTGGACCTTAATTAACTTTAATTTAATTTTTTAGAACCATAATTAACTGTAATTGAAAAATTTGGACCATTATTTACTGTAATTCAATTTTTAGAACCATTATTTACTGTAATTCAAAAATTTGGACCATAATTTACTTTAATTGAAAAATTTGAACCTTAATTTACTTTAATTTAATTTTTTTAGAACCATAATTTACTGTAATTGAAAATTTGGACCATTTATTTACTGTAATTTAATTTTTAAGAACCATAATTTACTGTAATTTAATTTTTTAGAACCATTATTTACTGTAATTCAAAAATTTGGACCATAATTTATTGTAATTCAAAATTTGAACCATAATTTACTGTAATTTATTTTTAGAACCTTAATTTAGTTATTTGAGCCCATTCATTACTTTAATTTAAAATTTTGACCTTGATTTACTTTAATAAAAATTTGAACCATTATTTATTTTATTAAAAATTTAACCTTAACTTACTTAGTTGAGCCCTTAATTAACTTTAATCTTAAATTTTGGACCATTATTTACTTTAATTGAAAAATTTGAACCTTAATTTACTTTAATTTAATTTTTAAGAACCATAATTTACTGTAATTGAAAAATTTGGACCATTATTTACTGTAATTTAATTTTTAAGAACCATAATTTACTGTAATTTAATTTTTAGAACCATTATTTACTGTAATTCAATTTTTAGAACCATTATTTACTGTAATTCAAAAATTTTGAACCATTATTTACTGTAATTCAAAAATTTGGACCATTATTTACTTTAATTGAAAAATTTGAACCTTAATTTACTTTAATTTAATTTTTAGAACCATAATTAACTGTAATTGAAAAATTTGGACCATTATTTACTGTAATTTAATTTTTAAGAACCATAATTTACTGTAATTTAATTTTTTAGAACCATAATTTAATGTAATTGAAAAATTTGGACCATAATTTATTGTAATTCAAAAATTTTGACCATTATTTACTTTAATTTAATTTTTTAGACCCATAATTTACTTTAATTGAAAAATTTGGACCATTATTTACTTTAATTTAATTTTTAGAACCATAATTTACTTTAATTTTTAGAACCATTATTTACTTTAATTGAAAAAATTTACCACGTTTTTTAGTGTAGACCACCTTTTTCTCAGGACCAAGGAGACCCGCATTAATTGACCTAGAAAAAATCCATGCTTTTTATTGATAATCGGATTTTTGTATTGAAAATATCCTGAGACCTTAAATTGCCACTCTTTTTTTAGTGTAGACCACCTTTTTCTATTGAAAATATCCTGAGACCTTAAATTACCATGCTTTTTTATTGAAGACCGCCTTTTTCTATTGAAAATATCCTGAGACCTTAAATTACCACTCTTTTTTAGTGTAGACCACCTTTTCTATTGAAAATATCCTGAGACCTTAAATTACCATGCCTTTTTTATTGAAGAACCGCCTTTTTCTATTGAAAATAATCCTGAGACCTTAAATTGCCACTCTTTTTAGTGTATACTGCCTTTTTGTATTGAAATTCCCAGGACCACGTTTTTAGTGTAGACCACCTTTTTCTCAGGACCAAGGAGACCCACCTTAATTGAACTAGAAAATCCATGCTTTTTTATTGATAGTCGAATTTTCTATTGAAAAAAATTTTATTTGTATTGAAAATCCCAGACCAAGGAGACCCACCTCACTATAGTCTGAAAAATCCTTGGCTTTTTTAGTGGTAGTCGGATTTTTGTATAGAAAAAAATTTTTTGTATTGAAAATCCCAGGACCATCGTTTTGTATAGAAAAAAAAAATTTTTGTATTGAAAATCCCAGGACCATCGAGACTATAGTGTGGAACAATTGCGTAATAAAATCGTGACAACAAAAAAAATCGTGCAACAAAAAAAATCGTGCAACAGACCCCCCCCCCCGGGGGGTGGGTGGGGGGGTAAATTGTTGCAGCGGGCTAGTTTCTACCTACTTTCCATTCTCTCAATTTGCACTAATTAATTAATGATGATGTTAAATTTCATTTTTTTAATTTATTTTCTTTGTTTTTTGATTTATCACTACGTTTTTGGAAATTTACAACGGATTTAACAATTTTGCGCCACTCCAAAATTAAAATTGCATATTGATATTTACAAATGTTAACACAAGTTATATTAGTACGAAAAATCCAGCATCAATCCGTTTCTATTAAAAAATGAAAGTAATTAAAGTAAGTTTATTAGTGAGTTTATTAGTGAGTTTATTAGCCTTAACTTTAAAAACATAATAATTAAACATTTCTAGAATTGTCTTCCTTAGTCCTTACTTGTACAAGTTACAACATGTTAGGAGACATTTTCTTTTTCTTACTCTGTTTTCATTGCTTTTTATTCCCTGTATTCGAAAATTATTGATATACTATTTATTATCATAATATTAAGCAATTAAATCATAATTTAAGTCTTTTGCTGCGAATAATATATGAGAAAAATAATGAAAAATAATGAAAAGATAATGAAAAAATTTTTGACTATAAGATAGCCTTTGTTAGTTAATAATAATATTTCTTTTATTAGTTTATTGATAGCATTCCTACTACTACAAAATATAATAAACTTCAATACTACATTGACTTGTCTGCTTTTAAAAACATTTCTGTTTTGAGTTTGCGTATAAGTGAAATTTGTAAACAATTACATCAACAATAATTATTGGATTATCTTTTACCATATTGTTAGAAGATTGGAAAGTATTAAAGTTTTTGAAATAAAATAGGAAATGATAGAGAATAAAATAAATATAGAAGCAACTAGCGACGACAATCGATTAATGATAATAATTATAATATGACCTTTATATTCTGATAATAATGATAATTAGATTCTATTTTATTTTATTTATATTATATTAAGAAGCACGGTTACGTAATCTCAACTTCACTAGTGAAATATTCCTTGAGTATGACATGGATGTGTTGAAATCAAACCGAGATAAAAGAAAAGCAACTGAAAGGGTTAAAATCTAGGAAATATCAATAATATATATATTTCTATTTTAGTATGTTAATTAATTATTTTATATAATTCTTTTCTTAATTTTTAACGATTTTGATTTTTGATAACAAGAAATTTTCAAAAATTCGCCGCCTTGAGTAAATTAAATAATATGCTATTTTTCAATAAACAAAAATTTTACAAAATATATCTTAGTTTTTAAATAACTTAAAGAAAACAAATCAAAGATTAATTACTGCTGTCAAATGACAACAAATTTAGTTTTCAAATTAATCTTAAAATATTAGTTTCAAAATTTTGCTATTGAAGAAAAATTAACTTTTATATATATATATATATATATATATATATATAAAAGTTTTATAATATAATACGTGCGTGTGAATTTCACAGTGTGATTCCTTTTTACGATTAATTGAAAAGAATAAAATTTTACAAATTCAGGAAACATGAGTAATGAGTATGTCTATGTCAATTATTTATGTTAACGGGATATCTTTTTTGTCCAAGTAAATGTTCCTGGCATCCAGAAGAATAGCGATCTATAGAAATTTGTGAAGAAAATATTGAATGAAATTGAAACTGAAAATAAGAAAATTGCCTAAAAAGAAAATGATATAACTTGATATAACTTTCTCAATCGGCGCAAAAATTTAGAAAACAGATGCTCCGTCTTGAGCAACTTACTTAGGTTATTTTAAGGTTCCTCTGGGATTAAAAAAGAACTGTTGAACGGAATTTTCATTGAAGGCATCATTAACTTCTATTAATATATTTATATTATAGCATATATAATATTTATGTTATAAGATATACAACCAGAAGCTATGTTGCTTTATGAAAAACCATTTATCACACTTTCCACCAACCATGGTGAATATGGCTTAATTCATCTAAGTAATCCGTAACACAACCTGTTTGGAATTTAACAACCATGATTTTTCAACTTATTGCTGTATGTTTTGTAAAAAAACAAACGTTGAAAATGAAATGTAAAGAAAAATATTAACTTTTTAGCAAGAAGGATAAGGATGTTCCACCAGATAAAAATTATACAAAGAAATAAAACCACCATGTTTCTTGTTTTTTAATAAAATTGACTAGTTCTTCTAGTTTTGGTAAATGAATTTTATTAATCAAATCATTACCGAGCATTTATTAGTTGAACTATTAAATTAAAATTTGAAAAATACTCATATGACCAATTGTAGTGATAAAACGTTATACTTAATGATTAATGATACTGTTAATGATACTGTTGAATATGTAAATATTTAAAGGATATTCTCAATTAATGATATCGAAAATTACTCTGATTTTAATGAATGATAAAAAATTTAAAAATAGTAATCATTTTCATATTAATATTTGTAAGACTATAGATCAAAACAATATATAAGGTATATGTACACTTATACACACTTCATAAAATCTGTGCCGAAATATTGTGTACATTGTATATTTTTTGATATTTAGTATTATAATCATTTATATTTATATCTTTCTAAATTTTATTTAAATATTTATTTCTTCAGTTTATATTTTTTACAATACGTTAAAAAATATCAGAGAGTTAATATAATATATTTAAAACACAAAAAATTATATAATTAACTTTTATAATTTTTATTTATGTATTTAAAACACAAAAAATTATATAATTAACTTTTATAATTTTTATTTATTATTTATATATTTTCAAAAAATTTAACTCACCTTTATGAAAACCAGTTTTCTTGTCTCTTAAAATTAAAAATTCAAAGATTGGTCCAAAAGCTTCAAAAATAAGTCTAATTTCTTTATCTGGTGTATTTCGAGGTATTTGACCAACAAAAAGTTTAAAATAATTTTCCATTGTTAATAAGTTTATCAAAACTAGAGATTTATAATAAAAATTAAGGATAAACTCTCCATTATCTCAAGTCAATTGGATAAAATGAAAAGTAATAGACCAATAATTAAGCGAAATATGTGAATAATATTGTTGGTTAATTTGTGTTTTCTCTTAATATTTTTATTTTATATTCCAATGATGAAACATATTGTCAATAAAAGAATTATATTTCTCTTAAAATTATGAATAAAAAAATCATAATGTCAAATGATCTCCTGTGAATGTGATTTAAATATTTTTATCTTAAGAAATAATTTTATAGGCTAGAATTTATTTCCTACTACTATCGCTACTATAGATACTGTAAGAACAAAAAGCATCAATATTAAACGTGTGCATTATTTCTTATAAAATTCATTACGCTATTTTCTTAACAATAATTATTCGAAAGAAAATGCTATTTTATTAATTCTTGACGGAAATAAAGTTTTAATTATTGAAAAATTAATAAAATATTTACCATATTTTCATTAAACTTATATTTAGTTTAAATATTATGTGATTTTTTATTATCTGAATATGCATTATTTGTTAACAAAAATTTTCTTAAGTAAAAAGGATTTGTTTTAATATTAATATTTTACATGGCGCACAATTATTATTTGTGTGACAAATGTAATCTCTATTTTCCTAATTCATACTTTTTAGAAAATCACTTAAATTTAAATCATGATTATGGATTTAAAATAAAAGTAATTTTTCTTGAAAATTTTCATTTTATTATTTAGGTTAATTGCTATTTTCCCACTTGTCAAATTTCATTTAAACTCGAAAATGAAAATGATTTGGTGATGCATTTAAAATCTCATGGAGCTATTATTCCATCAGAATATATATATGGTCAAGATTTGCAAAATGCTAATATATGTTCCTGTCTTTAAATATATTTGTTCTGAGAACTGTAAACATTAAATTATGATTTTGCGTCTAATAGAATTACTTATTACTAAAGTATACGCCTGTATTTTTCTGATTATTTACAATATCAGATTAGACAGTAAAAGAATTTAAGTAAAAATCGTCTTCTGACATTGTATTATATAATGCTGGAATATAATTTATATGATTTCTTGAATATTCATTTAATAAACAATATTAATTCTTAAAAATTTTTTGGGGTTTACCATTTTTGAAATTAGTGAATTTTAATTATTTTTAATCATAAAATTCACTTTTTTAAAACGAAACTATTACGTTTAATAATTTAACAAATAAAAAAATTAATAACGGAATTAGTGTCATACGTTGATTGGTTCTTCATTAGTTCGTTGATCTGAATTACTTGTGTCAGTAGTCCCAACAAAACTTGTTCTTTTTTTTAAGAAGACGGTTGGCAAGGTAGAATGATGTGAAGTGATTGTCTAATTTGTAATTCTCGCTGAAAGAATTCCATAAATCAGAAGTCAATGCAAACTTGTCGGATACCAAGTCTTTCGCTCCAACTTTGTCCGAATCGTATGTATTTCATTATAGTCGTGAACATATCTCTCGGCATCGTGTCAACAAATACTTTACATACCAAAGTTCTTGACCAGAAGTCATCCCCCTCCAAAAATGTATATCATATAACAACTCAATAAACTTCAAAATTCGTTTAAGTTTAGTGTCCATTCTTTGCCAAAAACACATACTTGGCCTCTGCTTCTTAGATTCCTAGTACACTTGCTGTAGGGCTTCTTTCACCTCTTTTGTAAGCAACTGCTGTAAGTCCACTTCTTACGTGAAGGTTCTGATTTCGACAACAAACACTGACTAATACTATCGCTTTGAAACATGTCAGCAGAGGATGTTGTTCAAACTTTGTAATTCTGTCAGATGTACGTGAATAGATTCTTCATCACTATAATATGATTCGTTGCTAGATATTTAAACGAGATCGCTGGTATATTCGCTTTCGTTTCTCACAAAGGACTGAAAATGAAATAAAAGGTATATTTTAAAATCGGTATAAACTAATTCTCATGTACACATCCTTCTTCCTCGTCACCTGATTTATTTCCCTAATAGCTTGAAAAAATTAGAGATGTAATCGCTAATTTTATAATATTTTTTGCTCAGTATGTGCAAAAAAACCACCATAAAAAGTTTCCTTATATACTTCAATAATCGTATTAATTGCTCCGTTTTTGACCTAATTGGTTTCCTCTAACATCCTACTTCCTCAGTTATCGTTCTCTAATTATTTATTTCTGTTGAACCTTTTAGTAATTTCTCATCTTTTGTTTATCATCATTCATCAGACTATTTAGCTAATTGCCCTCTAAATTCCCAATTGGTTTTTTCTCCCAAATTGTCTCGTTCGGGTTCTTTATTGGCTCGGACTTCTCATTAGCTGGGGTTTTCCATTAGCCAATTGATTAATTAATTAATATTTTGCGTTTTTTCCATATTTGCCTGTTTTCGACCCCTTCTAAACATTTTCTAACAATTTCTTGCTTACTTTCTTCTTCACCATTCCCTAATCTACACCTCTCCCGTTTTCCAGCTTCAACTTCAATAGCATTTCACTTTATTCCATTTCCTCAAATTTGCGCATTTTAACATTTCGTGTGATTGAACCTTTTTACAGTTCTGTTTCTGTTCTCTTATTTTATTCAATTGAAAATAATTTAATTTTTTAACCTCATTTTGGAATAATTTACTTTTACAACCTCAACAATATCATTGTATCTATAATAAAATTCCGTCTTCTTTTATCGGTATAATGCTTAATTCATTTATTTCTTATGAACTACTTTGCCATTTGGAAATTTAATTTGTTTTATTGACATTGCCAGTAATTTAGTTTTTATTTATTCTGCTTTAGCATCGACATTTTTTAACAAACAATTATTTATGTCGACGTTTTCGTTTATTTCAGAAGGACCACTAAATTTGTTGTCTTGTTTATTTCTAGTATAATTTTCTTATATAATTCCAATAATTTATTTTTAATTTTTTCTGCTTTAGCATCGATGTGATTCATTGAACACTGTATACAATTTCCCATAGGCAGTCGTGATAGTGCATCTGCATTATTATGTTTCGTACCTTTCTAATACTATATCGAAAATATATAAGAGGATTGTAGGTTTAACGTTAATTGATTGTATATAACTTTTTAAATACAATTATAAATTGTAGTGATTATCTTTATTTGGGTCATGTTCCCTGCAACCCAACAAAAGAAACAATATAGTAATTCTCTATAGTAATAATTTACCATAGAGAAATTACAAATTAAAATTACAAAAACAAAATCGAAAAAAAATCTATAACAAAAGAATCCAACGTAAAAATTTCAAGCTATATGAAAAGGAATATAATCTAATACAGCAACTTGATTAAAGTTTATAATTTTGAAATAACAGAAAAGTATACAACCTGAGAAGACAATTGAATCAAAACTTGTGATTTCAAAACAATCAAAAGGGAACACAATTAGGGAAAAGAAAAGTGATCAAATCAAACTTCATTATTTCAAGACAATAAAAGGAAATACAATTCGAGAAGAAAAAGAAACTTATAAAGAATTACAATAGCCCAAAGCAATAATCGGAGAACCATATAATGTCAGAATCCTTTAAAGAATCATCTAGTGTACTTGCACTGACAAGCTTACCTATCATAAACAACATTCAAGATCAAAATCCTCTGTCGATTTACGAAGTAATTTTTATTCATTAATAAATTTTTTAATTTTTCGTTAATTGTTGGTTATATTTTATTCGTTATATTTTATACTTATTTGTAATCACACTATCTTAAATCAGTGGTTCTCAAACTTTTTTGATCACGACCCAAATTTTTGACATTTCATGCCAAAAATTTTATTGCGACCCACATGACAAAGATTAATTTTAAAATAAATGTTTATTTAATGAGAATAACTCTATTTAACTCTAGTTATTCTAGTCATCGCGACCCATAGTTTGAGAAACACTGTCTTAAATAACACACATTCTCCCTAGCTGTCCCAAGACAGTATTTTTTACAAGTGACTCGGCTGGGCTCTACAAACTTTCTTGTCATAAAGTAATAACAAAAATTAATTATAATAAACACACAAAATTTCAGGAAACTTTCAACAAGGATTACCAAATTTTGTAATTGTGCTGTAACTGACATTTTTATTAACAAAAAATTTCTTCTCATGTATATTCACACTTTTCGACTCATATGCTATTATATTTTCTTCACTATTATCGTCTTCTAGAAATAAAATAACACCAATAAATTGAAAACTAGCATCTGTATCCTAGATAAAGGTACGAATGGCATCATGATGGTGTAATCTTCAAACGATATTTTAATTTACCAAAAACCTTTATCATATTGTGTTGTCCAATGATGGGATTTCCAAGTTTTTATTGATTTATAAAATGAAAAATTCGTACGCGCTTACTAGAACTTATTAAGAACCAGTAAGGACGTACCAGCTGAACCCCATCACTGATGTGGTCCAAACAATAATTTTATTTTTGGCATATATCAAAGATTCCAATGGTCTAGAAATTTTGTAATAAATTTCCTATGGTAATCACATAATCATAAAAACTCTGGAGAAGTTTTCACAGTTAGGATGTTTCACATGTTCAGTTGTTTCTATTCTTAATACATTTGTCATTAATTATATGACCCAAAAACTCAAATTCAAATACTTCAAACATGCATTTGTTCAGGATTAACTTTTAGTTAAGATCTTTTAATTTGAAGAAAAATTAATCAATTCTTTTTTGTGCTGTTCGATCGATTTTTAAATTATGAGGATATCGTCTAAAAAGACTGTTTCATTCCACTTTATCTCTCCAATTATCAATGTCATAAGTTATTGAAATATTGTTGGTGGAGTAACTACTTTATAAAAATCTTGCTTAAATCTTAATTTTATTGTTCATATAATAAGAATAAATAACAAAACGTAAAAGTTTTATTCATAAAAAGTAGACATTATAGATGCTACATGTGTACATACTTGTCGTGAATTATTGGGATAAATGTGAAACAATGACATAACCTGAGAACCTAGACAGCCCAGGCAATCCACCAAACATGCATGCATTCATAATTATACGAGTTTACATAACAATTCAAAACCCCTTACACTAATAAATTAAAACTTAAAGATCAATATTATACCTAAATTTGATGTTGCTATATATTAGAACATTAAAAGATATGCATAAAATTGTTAAAAAAATCAACTTTGAATAAAACTTATTGTAGCAACACATTTTTTAAAATTTGCTATTTGTTTAAGTAATATAATCATCTGTAGCGCTTACTATATTTTAACTTATATTCTAAAATTTTAATTTCGATTTGGAAACATCTAATCATTTAGAAATTTTCTTTAATTTGATTTATTTATGTTATATTTAAAATTCATGTGTAATGGATAATAATTATTTGAAAGCTTTTCTATCAG
The DNA here is from genome assembly GCA_959609185.1 of Schmidtea polychroa. Lineage (NCBI taxonomy): Eukaryota > Metazoa > Platyhelminthes > Tricladida > Dugesiidae > Schmidtea > Schmidtea polychroa. Next base: position 117,993 of record CAUHTR010007285.1, read on the forward strand.
AAGCTAGACGGAATTTACTGGTAACATTTCTAATATAAATGTTTTAAATTATTAACTAATTTATAGCAATCAAATAAACCTAAATGGCTTGTTATAGGTAATGAATCATCTGATTTAGATAGCGTTATTTGCAGCATAGTCTATAGTTACTATAAACAATCAGTAAATATTATTAAAAGTTATGTAATATATAATAATATTTCAAGATAACGAAAGAAAAATATATTTTAATTCCTGTTGTCTCAATTCCTAAAAGAAACGTTGAATCGAAAAAAGATGTTATTTACTGGCTGAATTTTTTTAACATTAACTATTCAACGGATCTAATTTATCTAGAAGAAATATTATTATTGGATAATCTTTCATTTTATCACGATCTTAGAATAACTCTTGTTGATCATCATAAACCAATAAAAAGCATTTTCACGGAGTTCATTAAAGAGGTCATTGATCATCGGGAAATGACTTTCGAATATTTAACAAATCAGCTGGAAATTAAAAACATTCAAATGGTCGGCTCGTGTAGCACTCTAATTGCCTCTTACATTCTGAAAAGCAAATTATTACTACAAAGAAATGATTTATTAAAAATGCTATATGGTAATAATAATGCTATAATTTTGTCATAAATTATCGGTTTCAAGTAATAAATGACCAATTAATTATGTAAAACAGTTAAAATTGACGATCCTTGTTAAAGTCAACAAATGTAAAATTTAATAAAGTCATAGAAACAGTAAGAGATGTTATAAAATATAAATAAATTTTTTATGCTGACCATTATTTCTCCATAAAATTTATAAACGAGTCGATGCTTTTTATTGATCTGTATTCTTTTCTTGATGCTGTTGATTTATCAAGAACTCGAACATATTTGACAATTCAGAACGCTCTACTATGAGTTGTCCAAAAACTGAAGAGAGGTTAAATAAAATTTGAGTTGACCTACATTTTTAACTTGACCTACTTATTAAAAAAATTTCTTATGGATTTGAGGTGACTCTACATAAAATTTGAGTGAACCTACGTAATTTTTAAAATATTTTCTAGGTTTTTGAGTTGATCTAAATAAAAATTCTAAAAAATAATTTGAGAAAAAATATTGGAAATCGTAAAAGATCATAAAATTTTCGAAAAAAAAATCTTGAAACCCCTTGAAAATCGTAAAAAATGATAAAGTTCTTGAGTTGACCTACATCTTTGCTGGATAATTCAAAGTCTACAAAGCCATTTCCACAGGGTTCAATTCGCTAACACGTATTTCCTTTCACTGAATCAGCTTCCTGCCTTTTCCCATTTACCAAAGATGGATTGTTTGTTTTTGATGATGGTTGAAAAATCTGGGTGGGAATTCAAATTTGTTGACGATGCCGATTTTTTTCCTGTCTTCTTTATCCATCGTAATAAAGATTTCAACTTTAGTTTCCATAAACAGGGCTTTTCTTTTCTGTACACGTGCTTCATCTGTAATCATTGTAGTCTCAATTCATTGCACAATTAAATGTGTACGATTTTATGTAAATTGTCCCAAAAAAAGAATTTTTAGAAATTCGTTTTTTAACAATGCTTAACTTTGTTGACTTTCTTTTCCACTTCTCAAGATTATCGAGTTCGTGTATTCGACTATTATTGTAGCATAAATAAAATTTGACAGTCCTTTCATATTTGAATTTTCCTATCAATTATCTTCAATCCGAACACCTATCTTTTGTTTCATCGACTTTTCTTATTAATTTAAGCAAAAATTAATTAAATTTAACAATGCGATTCCTATTAATTCCTCCGATATCAAACAACAATTTTTTTAAATATCGACAATTGTTGAAGTAAACAAGTTTTTAATTTATTTTCATATTTAATTCTTCCTATTTAAATCTTTTCGGCTACGTAATAATGATTTGATAATAATGATTTGATACAAATTTATTTTTTATAATGATTATCTGCTTCGAATAACTAAATCCAAAATCTATGGTCTATTCTTTTTTACGGAAGCATATGTAATAGACACCGTCAACCTTGATATGCTTCAGCAGAATCTGGAACTATAGATTCTTAATGATATTGTGTTTAAACAAAATGACGTACAATGCCTCTATTCTCCAATGCATTACATGCATCGAGAATACCCCAGTAAACACTTTCAGAATAAATGAAATTACACCGAGGACTTCAACCTTGGCCTTTGATTTCTAATGATTTGACGTCCCTGGATTTCTTTGAATAATATTTCATAAGACCAAAGGTTTATCATCAATAAATTAGATAAGCTTGATGAATGTATTCAATTGACAGTGTAAATTCTGAGTGTTTCTGGTTACTGATAGATTAAAAATTTGAAGGGATAGAGATGAAGCTCATGCATATATATATATGTATATGTATATATATATATATATATATATATATATATATATATATATATATATATATATATATATATATATATATATATATATATATATATATATATATATATATATATATATATATATATATATATATATATATATATATATATATATATATGTATATGTATATAAATTAGAATGTTGTAATTTTTATTTTAATATACTAGGTGTAATTCTCTTGGATACTGACTGTTTAGATCCTACAAATAATAGGACTACTCAAGTCGATATAGATACATGCAATGAAATCGAAAATATTCTTACAATGACTGAAGAAAATAGATTGGAAATCTATTCAGTTTTAAGAAATGCCAAATCCGATATTTCCGGTAAAAAAACTTAAGATTTATATATTTTATTAAATTCTAAATGTTATATGGCAGGCCTTTGCAACCAAAACGGTTCCGCATGCCAAACATGAAATGCTTTAAAATTTTAAAATTTTAAATCGTTAAAAAGCATAAAAAATTATTTTAATGTGTCATATATAAAGCAGGATCAAAGTGTGGTGCGTAAATATTAAATGTTAAAATTATGTGCAACCAATGAATCAAATTATTAGAACAATATAAATATATATTTTAAATGCGCAGATTTACTCACTCAGCAAATAGAAAAATTACGGATCCGGATAACATTCAAAATTCTCACCAACCAATGCATATAAAATAAAAAATATTATATAAAACTAGATGTTATAAGTTTGTTTTCACTGTAAAAGGACTGTAAAATTTTGTTGAAAAGTTCATTTAAATAATATCTAAATTGTGAATTATGATATCTAGAACATCAATGTTCTGCATATATATATATATATATATATATATATATATATATATATATAATAAAATTATATATAATAATAATACTAATGTCTTTGTTAATTGCAATGTCATTGTTTATTTTGTGGTATAAAATCATATTCAATTAGTTTAATATATCGTTTTAAAAATTTCTCTTTAGAATAAACTTTTTCGAGATCCTACAAATTCTAGTTTAATGGCAACATTTGAACCGCTCTCTAATGATCACACCCGAATAAACTTCCCCAAACGAGCCTTAAAAAATTCTTATATATTTAATATTTGATCTCTGGTTAATTAATATAATATTGTTATCAATAATAATTAATCATTTGTTATTGTTTCCATATTATCAACAAACATAATGTTTTTTCGACGAACTTGTTATTGATGAACTCGACGTGAATTGTGTAGTTTGATCGAAAAATTATCCAAAATAATTGAAAAATCAATAAAATTGACATTGCTCAACTCTCAGTTTTAACCAGAACCATAATTGATAAGTTTTCGAAGATTAACTCAACTTGGAATTAACCAGAAAGAAATGAATTTATCTGACAAGCCTGAGCCAGTGGTTTTAAAAATCAAATTAAAGAATGTCAAACTTTGAAAGCTTAAACAATTTTTTTAAACCTAACAGTGCACCCTTTTATTTTTAAAGTGTTTTTATCATCAGCAGGACTTTTTGAATGCATAGAATAGATTGATATTATCAATTTTGTAACAGCGTAGATATTTTACCAGATTTCTAAACGTTTATTTTTATTTAGAACTAACTTTCATTCAAAAAATTCAAAGAGATGTAAAATGTATTGATGTCACTTGGAAAGGCTCAAATATTAAAATTGCAATTCCAACTGTAATAGGAAACGATATAGAAGTAATTAATAAAGATTTTATTTTAATCGTTTTGACAATAAATATTTTTATTTTTATAATTATACTTTTTACATTGTAATTTAGTTGATTTAGTGTTATGTGTATATATATATTCATTTAAAAAGGCAGTGCCAAAAATTCGTGAATATCAAAAACATCGATATATTTACTCATTTATTGTCTTCAAGCTCTTTTTAATAAATTCAATGGAAGAACAAATCAATGGTGAAATTGGAAAAAAACGTTACATAAAACAATTAAATGATAAATTAAGCCTTTTGCTGCAATTATAATATTTAATACAAATGAAAAATTTTCGACTATAAGATAGCCCTTGCCAATTATGGCCTAGCTATGTTTCCAATCTCGATGTGAAATCAGTACGAGTCTGCTGGACATACAACAAACGTATTGGAAGGATGGAATCATGGTATCCAAAAACTCTTCATGTGCAGTCATCCTTCACTAAGGTCGACAGAGTTGGTGGATACAAAAGAACAACTGTGCATGTGTATCTTCGCACAATTGCGCATTTGTCGCACAATTAAAACTTGAACTAAATCTTATTATTAATAAATTAAATTTTAGTCTTAAACCAATTAGTACAACTTTTACAAACTTTGTCACAACTTAGTAGTAAGTATTAGAAATTATTAAAATCCAAATTTTGTTTTATTTTTTTAAATTTTTATAAGTACAAGGTTATTTCGTATTAAAATTATAACAAGACCGTTAAAAATATAATTTCATAGTCAATAACTATTACATTAGCTTCAAGCAAATTTCTTTCCTTTTTATTCACTCCGTCCCTACACCAGAATTAAACATTCAAGGATCTCTACACCTACTACTGGTTATTAATTTCAACTAGATGATTTTTCATAAACTTAAATGTTTTTTTGTTGTTTAACTTTTTATTATTTATTTTAATTTGTATTTTTTTAGCCTGTTAAGTTTTATTCATTATAATTCATAAATTTTTGGATGCTTTTTGATATTTTTTGACAAATATAAATATTTAAATCAAATTATTCAAAAAATAAAGAAATAATAAAAAAGAAATAATTAGATAAACAATAAACATTAGATAAATTCAGAAGATTTAAATAATTTCTTATTTTATTATTTGTTCATGCATAGATTTTTTCCTCTTTCTTTATGACAATGGGTCGACAATTTCTTAAGGATAACGAAACTCTTGATACAATCTCTATCAAAAGTTTCTTTAACCATCTATATGCAAATACTGTCCTATAAATATGTTATGGAGTTTTAAAATATTTAAAATGGTTTTTTGTATTATTTATCAGCAGTTACTTTAGTTTTTTCATTTATTTTAACTTTAGAATAGGAATGGGCGTTTACTATTTTTTTTAGTTAACTATTAATTTATATATATATGAAATTTGCCTATTCCGAATTGCAATATATATTTCATTCTAAGGATTTCTTATCTATGGATGACATTAAATCTCAATCACATCAAGCATTAATAGAATTAGAGGCAAACGTTTTGATCATTTTAACCTGTGGTAGAGATTCAATTAAAAGACGAGGATTTATGATCTTTGCTGAAGAATCAGATTTGAGAAATAGAGTATAACATTATATTAGTAAATTTTCAAAATATCATCGCAATATTAGATATCACAATTTCTAATCAAAGAAAGTCAGTTGCAATTACAACAAATCCAAATTGAAATACCGTGTGATGTTATAATTTTTGTGGAAGATGGCCTACTTACTACGAGAAAATTATTTATTCCACTATTAGAAAAATGTTTTTCTCAAGAGTCAGATAGTCAATATAATTTTCAATCGAACAACTGCAATATTTATTTGTACTTTGATGAAATTGATGTAAAGTATTTTCATATTTTTCCATAATTAAATTTGATATTAAAATATACACTCAATTCTTTTTTATGCGGGTTTGAAATTATGCGATTTTTATATATAAATATTATGATAAATTCCCCCTCCCCCTCCCTCACTTATTGTAAATACTTTCTTTATAAAAGGAATATAATTGTGAATTTTATTGTAAATATAAGAATAATGTAATATTACACAAATTATGTTTAAATATTATGAAAGTGTTATAAAATAGATTTTCAAAAATCGTATTATTATTATTCTAAAAAAGATATCCAATGGAAAACAGAAACAGCAACGAAAAGCAATTTCTTTATAAATAAAATTATAACTTTAGATCGCATATGGAAAGGAGAAAGATCTACAGGTGTTGGTAAGCATTTTGGTTTCGGCAAATCTACTATAAGAGCCATTGAAAAGAATGAAGTGTCAATAAGGCAGTCTGTCATTTGGGTACAAAATTAAGTTCGAAATTGTCATATTCAAGGGTTTTAACACGTTGACTACCACGTCACCCATATATGGATGATGACCTTAAACTATTTAGAACTTGGTAATCTAAATGTGGGAGATATTATATGTTATTTCCCACATCTGTGGCTCCTGGTTGACAGCTTGGTTTATGATTGGTGACCTCCAGAGGAAAATAAACGATGAAAGAACTCTAATTTTGTTTATTAAAGAATGGCTTACAAACAATAAAATATTGAACAGAAATCATCACAAAGTTTAATAAGTGATTTTGTTATCAAATCAGCAAAATCGTCAATAGTTGAAATTAGCGCTGAGTCTATTGATGAAGAAGCAATCTCTTCACAAAATACACTGACTGCCTATTACAGGGATGATGTCTATAGTTTTCATTTAATCTCAAAATAAAGTAAAGTGAAATATGATTAATTAAACGAAACTCATGTTATGCTTTTGATTTCTATTTATGTATTGTGAAATTATTGTAAATTATGGAACGATTCCCTATTTACACAATGTAGCCTGTGCCTTTTTATGAGACTTTGGTTTTATATGATTTTCAAAAATTATGGAACGTATCCCTATTTATTCAATGTAACCCGTGCGTTTTTTATGTGTTTCTCTGAGGAACGTATCAACCACATAAAAAAGAATTGAGTGTATAATTATTTATTATTATTCATTACAAGTAAGAAATGAGAACTAATTTGATAAAGTTAATCAGCTAGATAATAAAAATGATAAAATTAGCCAAATATTTCCAACTAATAAAAAATAGCGGTACAATATATTAATTATTTATTATTTAATTTCGTTTATTGTGTTATTAATTCATATATTTTTTAATATGATAATTTATATTTAATAACAGGTACATTAATAACTCGACAAAATCTACTTTATCCAATTGTTGCTTTCAACAAATTTCATTACATTTATCAATCTAGATTAATTAAAAAATTTTTATTGTTATTATAATCTTTATGGGAAATGTAAATTGCATTGAATACTAACTTAATTTTTTTTCTGTTAGTCATTTTCAGCTTTTCTAGAAAATATGAGAGAGTTATTAGCTATGATTATAATATTCATGTTTCCCTATGAAAGTCTGTGCGAAAGAACTTTGTGCATCAAAAATAATTTTATCAGATTGAAAGTTTTAATGAAAAAAACATATAAAAACTATTCCTGAATATAAATTATTCGAAGAATGTTGTAATTTAATGCAATCTGTATTTTTTATTTTTAATAAAAAATCGTAAAAGTTTTTACAACTTCTTTGTTTCAATTTAAATGGGAATTGCAATTTTTTTATGAATCACTAAACCAATTTCTCGAAACTTCAATAATAATTTCCATATTTTACATTCGTTCAGAATAGATTTTGACCAATTTCTGTTCTGCAAGTTCACATAACGCCAGTAACTAAATTTATCATCTACAAAAAAAATAAGCAAATAATTTCTAATTACTAATTTAAAATGGTTTTTATTAATTATCTTTGGATTGCGAAATTTCTTGCTAAAATATTTCATTTATTTTTAACCAACTTTTTACACAACCTGTATAATTTTATTTAAAAGGTTTCTGTTGTTCAAAATTAATTTTAAAATTCAATTTAGATGTAAAACAAGTTATTTTCAAAATTTAAATTATTAAGAATATGAACGTTATTTGTAAATTTCTAATTATAAATATATTTTGATTTTTAAAAATTAAAAAAAAAATTTTTTTAACTTCTTATTTAAAATATTTTTGAATATTTCTAAATTTGATTAATTATATTGTGTTATCTTACAATTCGTTAAAGTGACTATTTTGGTTTAAACATAAATATAAAGCTTATATTATAAACTAAGCAACTTCATATTTGAAATTATATATAATTTTGATGACATTTGGAAAATCGTGTGGTTTTTTACCTGTATCGGAGAAAATTAAATTAAACAATATTTTGAAAAAATACCCGCAGTCAATTTTTCATTTTCAAAAAATAAAAATTTTTACCCAATATCACTGAACGGAAAAAAGTTTTAATGGATTAAAAATTATAAAACCAAAATTTCTAGTATTGAAATTTAACATGCAAAGGTATTATTTTACTGAATAATGTTCCAAGAAAGTTTACAAATATCTCTTAAAAATCAATCTATTTCTCTAATGAAAATAAAATGTGGATTAATTATTACAATTAACTTAAAATTTAATTCTAACGAAAAGCACCAAATCCAATATATATATTTTACTACAATATATACAGGGTGGCACAGATAAAGTGAAGCACAAGTTTAACTACTTTATTTTTTCTTGCCTAATCATATAGCTTGCGCAATTATATAAATTTTTAATATTTGAGTTTGTTTTAATATTTTAATATTTAATTATAATATGAGCGGTTCCTTAAATTTAAGTTAATGGCATTGGAATTCAAACGACAAAGAATTTTAAATTTATTTTTGGAGGGAAAGCATCAATCGGAAATTTTAAAGTTAACGAAAGCAGAGGGCATTTGCCGTTCGTTGGTATACAGAACCTTAAAAAGGTACAAAGATTCCGGCACAGTTGTACCACCAAAGAAACCTGGTCGAAGCCGGACCGTTCGTACTCCCAGGCTAGTTAAAGTTATCCGTGAACGGATTCGCCGAAAACCAGCCCAGTCGGCCAGAAAGATGGCAAAGAGTCTTGGAATATCGCGAATATCTGTATCTCGTGTTCTTAAAGAAGACCTTGGACTTACACCTTACAAGAAACGGCGTGTTCATGGTTTATCCGACACAAATAAAAAGAAACGAGTCACAAGATGTAAGGACTTATTATCTCGGCACGCTGAATCAGTAATCCTGTTTACTGATGAAAAACTCTTCGTCCTCCAACAGTCACACAATACTCAAAATGATCGAGTGTACTCGCCATCAATTACCGATATCCCTAGTCATTGCCGCACGGTCCAGCGTTTCCAAGGAAGTCCTTCTGTGATGGTTTACGGAGGTATTTCCAAAAAGGGTCGTTTGCCTCTGAAATTCATAGAAAAGGGTGTCAAAATTAATTCTAAATATTATTTAGAAGAAGTATTACAACGTCATGTGATGGCGAATGCCTTTAAATTGTTTGGAAATGATCCATGGGTATTGCAGCAGGATTCTGCGCCCGCACATGCCGCTAAAATAGTTCAGAACTGGTGCAAGTCAAATTTGCCTGATTTCATTAGCAAGGAACAATGGCCTTCATCATCTCCGGATGTAAATCCTTTGGACTTTTGTATGTGGGCCTTAATGGAACAGCGTCTAAATAATCTAAAACCAATGAGTTTGGATAAATTTAAGTGCTTACTTCAGAAAATTTGGATTGAAATACCTGAAGAGCAGGTGCGTGCCGCATGTGAAGCATTCCCACGCAGATTGATGGCCATTGTCAAAGCCAAGGGTGGCCACATTGAAATTTAATTAATAAATGTGAAATAGATGGAGACTTCGTTTTAAATCTTTTAAGATTTTTCAAATGTATTTTAAAAAATCATGTTAAAATGAGTTTTTTCTTTGCTTCACTTTTTCTGTGCCACCCTGTATATTGGATTTGGTGCTTTTCGTTAGATTGAAATCGATGCCATTATTTAGCGATTGTTATTTTAAAATTTAATACTTTTTAAATATTTAAAATAAATTCTAGATAACTTTAATCGTTTGACATTTTATTCTTGATTGAATATTAGCGCTACTTAAATTAAAATTTTGTTTTTCGTAAACTTAATCTTTGTATACTAATCTTTGATCCATATATCAACACTCGCTTAACAAAATGGTATTTTTAGCTGATACTTCTTTTTATCGGGACTATTATTGGTTTATATATTTTTCAACCAAAATTATAGATTTTAATTATTCAGTATTTATAATTTATTTTTACTACTGTAAAACTTCTGATAATTTTTGTGGATAAGTGGTTTTCCAAAAAACGAAATAGTTTTTTTCAAAAAAATTGATTTATTTTATCAAAACGCGGAGATGTAAAATAAATTTAAATACTTTATTGATGGTTTCGTTTAATACTGAATATAATCTAAAATTCTAAAGTATAATATATTAATTTAGGGTTTTTTCAATTTTTTTTATTCAATGAGGAAAATTATTAACTTTTTCTTTTTTAAGATGAAAAGGTCGTGAGAATGTCATAGAAAAAGAGGATTATTAGAGGTTTTACGGTATAATATAAATACAGTTTATTTGTAATATATAAAATATATATACAATAATTATTTTTACTAATTTAAAATTTGAACTTAGACTTTGACAAAATAAAGTAGATTTTAGATGAGAGTTTCAAACTGATAAACTAAATAACGTATAAATTATTTGATCTAAAAATTAAAGTTATCAAAACTTATATGCTCATATAAATTTTATTGTTGTCTTTTATTTATTTACAAAAATACAAATTCAACAGTATTAAATCTTATTTTTCAAGCAAAACATTTGAAACTTGAAAAATCTGAATATCATTAATCTAGATATGAAAATTCAAGAAATAAATGTGATTTAAACAGCTTCGTGTTCTTGCTGAAAAATATTAATTTCTTACTCCGTCATATCTTTAAACGAAGATTATAATTTTCAGTTAAATGATAACATTGATAAGGAGGAATTTCTTATTGGAAAGAGAAGACTAATAGGTTTCATTGCTGCTGCAGCCATGCAAGACAAAACGGACATATTGAAGGAAGGCCACTGAAGTTTTACAGTTTATTCAAAAATACAATCTTGGAAATTGCATTTCGAAAATTGTCATTTTATTACGAATTATACTCATGATTACAGTATTTGTGGCTAGCTGTGAGAGAAATCTCTTAAAATTAAAATTAATTAAGAGTTACTTAATATCTTCCATCCATAATTTACGGTTGAGAAATCTCTTCATACTATCTAGAGAACGTTTATTAACTGAGGAATTTGACTTCGATGATGTCATCAATGATTTTATTAATCAAAAAGCAAAAAGTATAATATTGTCGAATGTAGTTTATAGTATTAACCGGGTCGCCCCATTTAATCGAATTCTAAAACATAGACTTTTAAAACATAGATTGCTATAAAATCGAAGTAATTGTTAAGTAATCAATAATTAAGGTAATATTTATTTAACTAATAATACTTAATTTTTTTTCGTAGTAGATGTTTTAGAAATCGATGTTTGAGACGTGCGCAATTTTTTACTTATTGGTGTTTGAATAATAAAAACAAAATAGTTTTAATTTCAATTAGTTTTCCCCTCATTTACAATTTCCGGTTATTTAATTTCTTTTTTATTATTAATTAAGTAAGAACTTGAAATCGACAAATTATATTTTCTATAAACCTTAATTTTAATTTAGTAAAATACGCGACTACGGGAATATTTTTTTGAGGTTGATTTTAGGAGAGCTGAATTTTTTTACAGTCGATATTTTAGGATATATCAGTATTCGATATTATTGTAGTCGATGTCTTTGACAGTCGATGTTTTAGAAATCGATGTTTTAAAGGTGCGCCAGTATTAACATTCCAAAAAAATTAAAAATGATCGGTTGTTAATTGTTATATTATTTTGTTAATATTACTACGTCTTTATGTTATACAAATATAACTTTTTTATATAGAATTTTTTATATAATATATAATATTTTTCATCCCCCCAATTTTATAAATTTAATTTATTATTTGTCTATTGTGAGCCATTGAGGTTACCGGTCTGGTTATGATTGTATTACAGTTTTATGGTGGCGACAAATTTAATGATCGGCACAAGCGGCACAACTCTAGCTAGGCCACTAGCAAGGAGTTCTGATAAATACACATTGAGATAAATACACATCAGTTATCTTAAATAATGCCGTAGTATGTCAAACCAACTAAAATGATTGGGCATATGAGAAAATGTACTTCATGTCAGTAAATCATATTTATGGATTTCAATCACCCAACAGTCATTGCAGTGAAGGGATATTTAATCTTTCAATTTAATTTTTCAATTGTAATTTATGACAATTAAATTAGTTTTTACTATATAATATGTTATATTATTATATTATGTATATATTATTACGTTTGTATTCTGTATAGACAAAGAAATTGAAGAGCCTAGACGAGTCACCTGTAAAATATGCGACATGTATATATGTGAAATATATACATTTTTCATCTATATTATAATATTGTACTATTGAAATTTTTATTTTCATTATTATTTTCAAGGAGAAAAAACAAAAAATAATATGGCTAACTTTACAATATGTATTGGTGTCACTTTTTAATGAAATTTAAACCTTAAATTTAATAAAATCACTTCTGTTAGAATAAGAAATATTTATACAAGCACGTAAATTATAATGGTTTGAATTTAAATAGTGAATTAATACTAAAGTATAAAATATTATCACTTATACTTTATTCCTACAACAGTTATAAATTATTATTGATTTTTCATTTCTTGGAAAGTTATTTTGAATTTAATTCTCGTTTGTACACTGTTGGTAATATGTAAACAAATTTTCTAATTAGGAATTATTTGATTCGCTTTTTAATCAAGTTTCAATTTTGTAGGTTAAATTTTTAGAATAGTTACTGTCATAATTCAATAATTTATATTAATAATAATAATTATAATAATTTCAAGGTTACATAACAATATTTATAATAAACCAATCACTATGATATCGATGTTTGATGACTAATTCGAAAATATTTAGGCGTACAATAAATTAAAGTTAGTTTGTATGCGATCTGTATCAATTATATCACTTAAACCAGTGGTTCTCAAACTTTTTTGATCACGACCCAAATTTTTGACATTTCATGCCAAAAATTTTATTGCGACCCACATGACAAAGATTAATTTTAAAATAAATGTTTATTTAATGAGAATAACTCTATTTAACTCTAGTTATTCTAGTCATCGCGACCCAAAAATGGGTCGCGACCCATAGTTTGAGAAACACTGACTTAAACTAAAAATACTCCTTTTTCTATATTATGCAATTGAAAGCACTATTAATAATATTACAATTGCATGTTCCGATTTATACTCACCAATAAATATTTATTTATTTTAAAATAAATGTATTGTTATAATTTTATTTCAAAATGTTGTAATTGTAATAAAATGTTGCAATTGACCAAAAATGTTATATAAATCAAAAAGATAAAAATAGATAATTTTAACAATAAATATATATTAGAAACATAATCGATGGATTATCACTTTAATGATACTTAACTACCCATATTTAATTATATTTATTAAATAAAAAAATTTGTTTATAATATTTTAATAACTTAATAAATTGAAATTCGATAGTCATTCTGTGAAGAAATTGAACAAGGTGGTCCCTACACTTTAAGCACACCAAAGCGTAGCTGTTCTGGTTCTCCCGATTCAAGAAATTCAGATATGAATTTGCCAAGTTTAAATAATCGACGCACTTTGGCATTAATTGATCAGAAACGCCAGAAGCACATTGCTGAAATTGAAGTTATAGAAGATGAAAATGAAGATAATGTTAAAAATTTTGGAGGTAAAATATTCTTATCCTTTTTCACTTGAAAAAACACTAAATATGATAAAAAATTGTATAGATATTCAGACTTATTATAAAATAAATTTCCAAATATTTATTTTATTTTCATGGAAATAATTTTTAATCGTTTTTAAATAATTTTTATATCAAAATTTTAAAGGCAACGCCAAAATTATATTTTTTAAATAAGTGTGCACCCAGAATTTATTATTTACATCTCAATTGTAATAGTATAAAGTTTGGAAACCACCTAAGAAACATTTTTCCGAATAAAAGATGTCAAATTAAAATTATTACCCAGTCTATCAGATAAAATTGAATTAACATTTTGCGAATTTATGTAAAAAATTTATTTTTCAAATAATGTTTTTATTAATTTTAATAAATATTTTCTGAATTTTATAAAATATTCCTGTTTATAATTATTATTCCTTATTAATGAGATCGTGCCAATCTTGAAACCATACTAAAAAGGATTTAGGCAATATTACTTTTTTGATCCTTCATTTAAATTTTTTTTAATTATATTCCTTTTATATTCATTTTGAGAAAATATCAAAAATTTTATTTTTTACAACAAATTTTTAGCTTATTTATTTATTTTTCTTTACTACAAATGGAATAAATGCTGGAAGGAATCGTAAATCTAAATTATCTAAAAATTAATTTTTGAAATTAATTAAATAGTATTCTGGTGCTTATAATTTTGATGAAAGTTAAAAAATATCAGCTGTCATACAAGTGTTACGTAACAAAATGCCCCTGTTGTAACAAATCGTAACAGATTCACAAACCCCTCCCTCAAAAAAGGCGTTACATAATAAACAAAAGTTCCCTATGAAAAAAAAATCCAAAATTTTTAGATCATTCGCCTATATTATTTTAAATCAAAACTTCCCATTATATGGAAATGATTATCGAAACCATAAACCGCTACTTTTAATTTACTTCATCAATTTTTTATATTAAACTTTGAATTTTAAGTTGTTTCATAATACGTAGTTAAACTTAGAATATGTTCACATTAACTTTATTCAATAACAAATGATATTTGTATAAACAATGCTTAATAAATACATAAGTAGTGGAATAAATATGAACTTTGATTTGGAAAAGATGTTGATATAACATTTTATACTAAAGTAATGGTAATGAATATTTTAAATGTGAAGAAATAAACGCGAGATTATTATTTATTTCCAATTACATCAACTGTTTTCGAATTCTGCTGTTTTCCGAAAGTCAGGATATTAAAACAATTACATTTCTTAATTTAATTATCACATTCCCTCATGATTGTATGAGGAATTCGGACCGTACTGGTCAATATTAGAGGGTTTCTTTCGGCTGTGCGCCAGTTTTTTATCATTCTCACTCAAGTGCCCGACCTTTTTCTTGAAAAACTTCTTCCATATTTATGACAATGCTTTGCGCGTCTTCATGTGCCATCTTCCTCCAAATGGAGAATCTGCTCGGTCCACACTCAACGAAAGTCAAGAAAATAAATCCCTCGTAGTGCATGACATCGACTGCTAATTTTTTCCTGTGTTTATCACACATTTTCCTATTTAGCTGGAGCCGGATCGATAAATTTACAATAAATACAATTACCTACAACATTCTTTAAGACATCTCGAGAGGTTTTTGGGTTTTCCAACTGAACGAATTAATTTCAAGCTCAAAGTAATGTCTGCAATGACGATTCTATTTTTGTTATGACGATAATCCTATGCAGCCAAATGACTTAAACCATCATTTGGAATAGGCGTCAAAATAACTGCTTGGTTTTTTGCCAATTTTGCTAATTGTACAAATGGAAAGGCTGTCATTTTCGATAACCTTTATAAATACTAAACAGCGTCAAATTAAAGTCTCTGAGAATTGAGAACTGTTCTCAGACAACTCGCCATTGTAGCCACATCCACCATTATTTCGATTCTTTTAACGCCTCATCTCATTGCCCTCTAAAAATTACGTCAAACTCAGGGACGTTTATATGTGAATGATCATCACGTTTTTTGAGCCAAACTGCATCCTACACAACATGACCATTTATCACCAATTCAACCCCTAAACCCGAGTTGCTAACATCACACCACAGAACACCATGTCAGGTATCATTAACTGGATCGTCCGATTCAATGTGACTCATCACTTCAATCAATTTCGATTCGCACTCTATATTTTCGTGCGAACTTTATTTGAGTTTCATATGTCAATTTAAATCTAGTTTCCAAATTTTCTATTCTTTCTGATAGTCGTACTGAAGGAGCTTTCAATCAACGCGGTCTAACATCTCCAAAAAATTTAAAAGCACATTTATGTACCCTGATAAAAACCCTTCGAAATGAGCCATTGATTGCCGAAATACTATGTTAGGAACTCTCAATAATAAACTTTGAGTTAGCGGTCCCCTACTTTTAAAGTCAATTTGACCTGCATAATTTTTATATAAATTTTAGATTTTTAAAAGTTGTTTAACTATCCTTTATTTATTGCCCATTACACACATGCACGCGTACAGTAAGTTTTAGTACTCCCAAAGGATGTGTGTATATATTAAAACTACAGTATTTATTTGATTCAGCAGTGGCATGTTTTTAAAGTCTATTTAATTTAATTATATATATACGATTAATGATAATCAAATTTTGAATTTATGCTATATTTTATTGGCATTGTTGTTTCAGAAAAAAAACATTTTTAATGGAGGTTTTTATTAAGACGATGAATCACCCCTAGCATATACTCCTGAAAACAGTGACGAAGAAGAAAGCGATTCAGAAAAAAACATTTCTTCCACTCAAATAATCAACCCTTTATCAGTCAACGAACATAAATTTAATTTGAAGTCTACTGAAAACAAAGAAAATTCTTTGAAAACAATAGAAGATAATTTGTCAATTGTTAAAAAGGGTACGTTTAGCATTAAAGGAAATCAATTTTCTAAACTTCAAAAGCCTGATAAATGGAACAAAGATTTGAATTCTCTTTCAACTGAGGTAAATATAATAATTATTTGATTTTCCGGAAAACATATTATTTATCTGTTATTCTCTATTATCTTATTTTATATATCATTGATATTATTTATTTTTAGTTTTGTTATTACCTGAAATTTTTATACTTAAGTATTGTAAGGA
>CAUHTR010007285.1:135220-206395 GCA_959609185.1 Schmidtea polychroa
GAAAAAGTTAAATAAGGCATGTTATTTATTTTAATTAACTCAGACGTGGCCAACAGCTTTCCCCTGGGCCTGATTGGAAAAAAAATTTCACGGGCCGGAATAAATATTAAAATTAAAAAATGTTAAACACAACATTTATTCCTTTAAGTAAATAAAATTTTAGTAATTTTAAATAAATCAGTATAACAAATTAACATAAAAACTAATGCTACGCTTTGAGGCGCTTTGCATCACCTATTATTTTCTTAATATATGGCTCTATACATACTTGTAGTAGCTGTTCTTAACAGCCTTTAAATGTAAATCATACAATCTTGATCTTGTTGCACTTTTATTTAGATTCATTAAAAGAAAATGTTTGTTCATAATTATATATTGAGATTACTAAATATTTCTTAGCAAGTCTTGTAAATTTCCACAATTTTCATTATTCAATTGCTTATAAAAATTGCACAAATTTTCTTGATCTTCTCGATATTTCGTATGCAATAATTCATCACATTGCGAATTAATTATTTCTAATTGTATATCAACAGGAACATCATCAACTTGTACAAAAATTGGATTTAGGATAACAGATAACCTTTTCTTTTGAAATATAATAAGTTTAGATAGTTTGATAGATAGTATAGATGAGACCCGAATGATCTGGTATTAGAAATTGGTTTGAATATCACAATAAAGTATTTTAAGTAAGTTTGTCATTTGTCAACAATTTGATTTCATTAATTAGTAATACATTATAACTTGCCTTAATCTATAAAAATAATTTTTCCTAAAAATTAGACTCAGTTCAAATAATTGAAAATATATCAAAATGTTATATGGTATTTTTACATTCCGAAAATTTTGTAATATATATTTATTTATTAAATAAAAAATTCTACAGAAAAATTGAGATTCGTCTGACATTAAAAGAGCGATTTGATGGAAAATATTATAAGAAAAAATCTACATGTACTAATAAACCAATCAATTGAATTTATTGTATTGAAGGAATATTTGAATTAAGAAGAATGCTATAAAATCTTATTTCCCATACTTCCATTAATAAAACTATTGATTAAAAACGCGAAAACCTTTCAATAATGTTTTTTTTTATTAAATATTATCTTTATTTTAAATTTACTAGTTAGACTGCGCGGACCAAATGTTGATTGTATCCATTAAACTAACAACTTAAAATTCAATATTCAAAACTTTTTTATTGTTCATAATATTCAAACAAGAGGATTACTTTACGCAAACAATATATTGAGCAAGAAAACATCAGACACTTGATTCTATTAATTTAAATTATATAATTATACTATAATTATATTTACATTTAAATTGTTAATATATTATTTACAATTATTATTTATATACCATACTTATTAAATTCTAAATTAATTAATATACAATATTGAAATTAGTTAATTCAGACATGATCAACTTAAGGCCCGGGCCGCGAAAATTTTTTTCAATATTAGCATTGAACTTCTAGTAATTGTGACTATGGGTCACCAAACATGATCAGAAAAAATATTGGACTCATCAAATACATTAAAGATAAACTTTCCGAAATCGATCCAAATCATAAAGTTATAAGCATACACTGTATTATTCAACAACAGGCATTATGTAAAAATACTTTAAAAATACATGATATGATAAATGTAATTGTGAAATTAGTGAATTTCCCACGATCAAAAGGATTAAATCACAGGCCAATTATTGGATTTCTTGAAGAACTAGATACCAGTCATTAAGATGTATTATATAGGAGTCCATGCTACAGCTTATCTCGATATAGATGTGCATCTTGACCCGACTGTAAGGGATACAATCTTATCTGGCTATATCATCTTATATAAAATAATAAGAACCATATGTTTTTGTTCTATTTTATTTTAGCCGACAAATATAAATATAATTGAAACATTTGCAATATGGTTAATCCGGCACTGGGTCCAATTGTAATATTATTAATAAATGGATTATTAACCTGAAAAATAAATAAAGAAAATATTATAAAATTTTAAACTTTGGAAATTTCACATTGACTTACACGACCTTATTAACTAAAAGTGACCAGAACAGAAATAGAAAATTTCTTAAATTTTGCAAAAAAGTTGCCATATATTTGTTTGTGGGTAATGAAATGAATAATCAGTATATTATGCATAATACATTCTTATATACTTATTATACATAATATTAAGACATTTTAAAAACCGGAATAAATTATATAAGGAAAAATATACCTTCGCACGCCCTATCAAGCCGGTCCTGCTGGTTTACCTGGACTTAAAGGGTTGACTGATGTTTATTTTTAAAGTTCAAAATTCCCTTTTAAAACAAAATTGTACTTTAATATTAAATGAGTTTGTAATTATTAAAATAAACTATTGATAAAATTCATAATTTAAGTGCAATATTTGAAAAAAATGACCTTTTTTTACTAGATTATTGTGCTTATTTTTATGGGAATTTTGATTATAATATCTGTTGAATCTGATAAAAAATATCGATTTTATGATTGTAAATATAAATTTTATTTGCCATATGTTATTAATTTATTAAATTTTGGTTGAAATTAAAGCTCAGCTGATTTACACGATATTTTAAATAGCCTTTATTATACGGAGTTAGGGTTTTAAATAGGGTTGTTAAACGAAAATCGGAAATCCGATTTTCGATTTTGAAAACGATTATCGGTTTCTTTATTTCACAAAACGATAATCGGTTTTGTTTGTCTTTTACATATTATACAGATAAATTGAATGCCGGGAATTTAATTTTGTTCATTGTTTACTACTGTATCCATTCAATTTTACCGACAGAAAGGGGCAGTTTTTTTCAACTCGTCAAAACTCCTTACAACGTGTTTGTACATGAGTCAATCTTTTCAATTATCCCATTCCTGTAACAACGGCAAGAGGTTGCTCTAGTATTCCAACATATCTCACCGACTGACCAGTTATTTGTCAGTTGATGTCCGTAATCGGCAACCGCTGATTTGTTTTATACAGCCCCTGACAGGTACTGTGCCCATTAAATCTTTTAATCGGGACCAGCTGAGGCCAAGGTTGTGGTTGTGTGTTTTAGTATTTGCATTTTGCCGGTTTTGTTTGGCAACCTGATATTTGTTGCCGAAATCGGCCACCAAAGATTTGATTACTGCAGTCCATAACAGAAGCTTAGCTATTAACCCCTTGACAGGGACTAGATGTGGCCGAGGTCGGCGATTTTGTGTTTAGTCCGTGAAGGTCTATTTTGCAATCTGATATCTTGCATCTGCGAACCGGTTAAAAGTTTATTCTGGTTTTAACTTAAAACCAGAATAAACTGAATTGCATACCGCATCATCTTCATGAAAGCCAGATGTAAAGAGATCGAAAGACATGTGCCATTCCTCGAATCATAATGTTTAGTTGTTTACCCATTGAAATATGGAAGAGAGTTGGACACTAGGACAAACTTCAAGTTTGGGTGACGACCATTCTCAAATTTATTCAGTTTGTTGATCTTTTGACAATGTCTAAGAGGCTGCTCAGGTCGAAGTAAATTGATTTTCGGGATTTTAATTTATGACAAGATTTTGGAAAGTCCAATCCATGGTTCAAATCTACTATAAACATATAAACTGTTATATAATTTCCATTCATTCAGTTAGTTGCTCTTGTAGTAGCTGTTATTAATCCATATAATTGAAAAATTGCGGTTTAGTTTGAATATTACGTAATATTCAATAAACATTTTTTATATTATCTAAATCAATACAAAATCAGTTTAAATTTATGGGTTTCCGTTAAATAAGTCTGACGTCTGGGACAATTTTGATAAAATTTCGGCGACGATGCACAATGTAAGCCTCTGTGCACAGCAAATAAGTAGGAGTGGAGGTACTACGACTGGTTTGCATGCACAGTTGCGTAGCAAACATGGTGGATTAACAACATCTTCAAATACTCAAACACGATTGACTGCATTGATTACAACACAAAGAAATTGTCCGAGTAGTAAACAGGAAAAATTACGGCTGCTGTTGCGAGATTGATTTCCGAAAATATGTTGCAATTTCGCTCGTGGAATCGAAATCCTTCCATGAATTGATGGCGATAGTGGAGGCAGATATCGTCCTCCGTGTCGTCAGACGATGACAGCACGACTAACAGCAATGAAAAATAATTTAGTGGTCAAAATGTCGAAATATATCCATGAATAATGTCAAGGACATTGCGATCACTACCGACATCTGGACTAGTGTCACCAATGAAGCTTATCTCAGTTTTACTGCAAGCTACATTGATACAGACTGGAATATGATGACGCCTGTTCTTGGAACAATTCTGATGACTCAACGCCACACACAAGCCCGTCATTGCTGACCATCTATGTAGTATAGCTGATGAATGGTCAATAAAAGAAAAAATTGTTGCATGTGTCCATGATGGTGCATCCAACATCAATCATGCAGGCAATCTCAATGGATGGTTTGACGTTCACTGTGCGGCGCATAAATTGCAACTTTGCATCAATAATGCAATGGGCTCCCATGTTGTCACGGATCATCAAATTTCCAAATGTATATCAGCTGCAGCACGACTAGTCGGACATTTCTCACATAGCCCAATGGCAACGGGGGAGCTCCTGAAAAGACAGTTGTCCATGGACAAGGATAAAACGCCACTAAAACTTATTCAGCACTGTAAGACTCGTTGGAACAGCGTCTATGACATGTTTGAACGACTAGTAGAACTGAGATGGCCAGTAGTTGCAGTATTGAGCGACAAAAACGTGGTGAAATTGAACGATGCCAAAACGTTGGGCATGAAGGACGATTATTGGCAACTGATGACTGAATTGCTTCCTGTTTTAAAAGCGTTGCAGATCGTGACGTCCGTCATGTCAGCCGAAAGCCAGCCATCAGCCTCTTGTGTTTTCCAATGTTATGGGGACTCGTGAAAAATCATTTAACCATTAAAGAAGAAGATTCTGACATTATGGGTGAATTTAAGAGAGATCTTGCTAAGAATATTTCACGTCGTTTTGGATTAGAAAATAATGAAACAGCAAAAACGAATGCGTTGTTGCATCAATTCTCGATCCGATGTATAAGCATCTTCCTGGATTTCCGACGATTTCAAAAGCTGGCGTATGAAAATGTCCGTCATCTCATCAGACAGCTGCCAGATTGCCCGAACAGCCGAAGACGAGTCGGGATGAAGATAACATGATCCCACCAACTAAAAGATCACGACCAAATCATGATGCAGTTATGTTTCTCCTTGGTGATAGTGCAGCACAACAGGCGCCAGAGGAATCCGACTTTGAATATTACGTCAAATCATCATGGTCGACAAACTCAAGTGAAACAGCCCTGGAGTGGTGGAAACATAATATTGAAACTTTTCCCCAAAACAGCTATTCTTGCCCGGAAGTTCTTATGCATTCCTGATAACCAAGCTTCGTAACCGGCTCCTTCCAGATCATGCAGAATCTTTGGTCTTTTTGAATATGAACCAGGACTTGTCTGATATTTAAAAATAAATCGAATTTAGTACTTACTTTTTAAATGTTTACACTTTGAATCTTTGTTTTTGATATCTATGGTTTCGATATGTTTATGTTTAATTTTAAAACAAGGCCGCCGCAGCACCGGAAAGTTTTATTTTGATTTATACTTTAGTATATACAGGGAAAATTACCGAAGAAATTGAAAACAAATTTACTTATATGCTTTAACTTTCTACATAAACAGTCAGTTCATATTCTCCTTGTGTGTGGTATAAACTTTGAATAAAACTAATTATACTATACACGTGCGTGAATAGTAATAATGTAAGTAGCTTTGGTTATGCAAAGTGCAAACGATAATCGGTTTAAAATCGGATTTATACAAACGATAATCGGATTGCTCGAAAAACCGATATTAACAACCCTAGTTTTAAACCATTAGGGTTTAAATGAGGATTTTAAACGAAATTTTTTGGTTAAATTAAAATTCTATTTTGTTTCAATTGAGAATTTTCAAATGAACTCTAATTACAAACAAATTTAGGAGTCATATTAATTCCCTCTCATTATTATTAATCCCATCATTAAGGATTTTCCATGGGATGGAGGAGTTACAATAAAAGACACGTGGTTGTAGGATCAAAGTTTTTTTAACTTCAACTGAAATTCCAAAATATTTTAGGATATTTTTTGAAATGCATAACTTTATAAGTTCTGTTGAAGTTCATAAAATTATTAGATTTGCGTTTACTAGATTGAACTTTTCCATTGGAATTTGAACCAACCAAACCCTGTCGTCAACCGTTTCTCACTCTTTCTCAGTGAATTCCCACCGATATTATTTCCGTTCAACGAGTCAATGCTTGAATCATTAAAAAAACCTTTCATTTTTGAATTGATATCAGAATTTGGAAGAACATAATAAGCTGTATTGACAAATGCTAAAATTCCCACAAAATAATTTTTGAGATTCAACAATTNAATAAGCTGTATTGACAAATGCTAAAATTCCCACAAAATAATTTTTGAGATTCAACAATTCGTCATCAAAATAACATTCAAAATTATGCGAATAGTTTTTATTTTCATATAACATAACAATAATTCCCAATTTCGAAATAAATTCTTCAAAATTCAGTTAAATTGATTAAAACTTTCAAAATTACAAGAAAAAAAATTCAAACACCAGAGCGACCAAAAGATATTTGCACACTATCACGGAGCACAACAATTAAAAAGACACACTAAAACTTTAAAAGGCACACAATAAGATCGGCCGAAACGCCTATTTATTTTTCATATCTTTTCCCAATTATTTTTAAATTTGTGATAGTATTAGAAGTGTTTATGATACCTGATAGCTTTTTATTAACCGATTTATTATGAATCCTCCTTAATTTGGCTGCCTCACTACAGTAGGAGTCTCGAATTATTTCATAATACTACTTAATTACCTACTTAAATTAAATATTAAATTCACTTCTCTGATATTTATTAATCATAATTGTGTTCTCATATCAAGACTGTTTCGATTCCAATGAATTTCGAATACTGTTTTCCTTGTTTATTAATAATATTTTGCATAAAAATTTAACGAAACAGAACTTTTTGACGACACCGTTTTTACGAACGAATTATTCATACATTTTCACGGCCTTTTGAATACCTTGAATTCTGCCTGTTAATTTTCAAATGTTTGGGTGATCCATTCCGAATCAGGCTTACAGTATTCGAGGTTCTGTTTCGATCGTCTCCATTCATCGTTCTCTCATAGGCAGACCAAGTATGAGGAGGAAACAAAGCACATCGTCGAATCCGGTTACGATTCTGGCATCCTATGTAGACATCTTCAAACCAATTTAAGATCGGCTTGAGATCCTCCAGGATTTAATTTTGAAGCAAAGTTAGGATTAGTATTATAGAGACAAAGCAGACCCTTGTCGGCTAGCTTTTTGTGCATGTTCTTCGTCAGGTGAAAGAGGATAATCCGTGGATTGCTAAATTCGGAAAAGTTTTTTGAATTTCACCTATCGTCAAAAGAAATCGACAAAGTTTGGATGGTAGACGCAATTCGTTAATGAGTTCAAAGAATCTTATGCAAATTCTTTCTTTATTTGGTTAGAGAACTTACACAACCAGTAGCATAAATCCTGCTCTCACTGCCATGATCACGTATATCTGTGAGAAAATGGCAGGACCTGCACTGAAACTTTTATCAAATGTTAAGCTTTTCTGGAAATTAATAAATGATACTAAAATCAAATTAAAGATTTATTTTAATTCATCTTAAAAAGAATTATACATACAAACCAGAAGTAATCTTAACTTAGCACAATGTAAAAATTCACCTGTTTTCATAACTAGTAATCTTTTTTATGGGAATTTATTATATTTTTGATTTGAGGTTGACAAAAAGCGACAAAAGCTTGAAACAAGTCATTATGATTCAATCCTCAATACAATTGCCACTGACATTTCGAAAACAGAAAACATGATTAAAACTGAAAATATTTATAAAAAAATTCTTAGTAATTGGTCAGATTCTTATTCTGAGGAAGAAAAATGTCAATTTCTTAGAATTATTGAAACCGATGATAAATTAAATATGGCTCAACTATTGACAACTGGGATTATTCGAGATTGCATTTCAGAATTCGATGTGATGTCTATAATATCTAATATTGAAAGAAACAATAGTGCTATTACTAAAGATATCGACGATACTAAATCAGGTGCAATTAATGATCTCAGTGAGAATGAAGAAGAAACATTCGAAGATTCATTACCAGATTCCACAATTCCAGATTTAGAAATAAATTACAATAGTTGTCCCGTTGATACAATAATTAATAAAGATTGTCAAGGAGTTTCAAATATTGGAAATCAGTCTGGATTTGATATTGAAAACAGTAGTTTCAATTTGTACAGAAGAATTTCTAAAAATCAGTTGGATTTTACTGAAGATGAGAAAAAATTGTTCGCTTTTGCTGGCAATTGGTATCCTGAGGAAGATGTCATTTATTCAGATAATGAAGTATGCTATTTTGTTTAAATATTTATTTCTTATTTACTTATTTTTACACAGCAAAGTATAAAAGTATGAAAGTATTTAAAATGTTATTGTCAAATTGTATGATATAACAAAAGGAAACATTTTTTTTTACTTTTTTTTATTACATATTTAACACTACAACTATCAGAGTTAATTAATGTCATTGAAATTAATGTACTTAAATTGAAAAAATTGATATTTTTAATCATCAAACACTAGCAACAATACTAGAATGAAATACCAGCAATAATCACTAATTTTGATACCGATTCTTTATTGTAGATATTTCTCGGATGAATTGTTGGCTGTACTCATCACCCACTAAGGTATTCAGGGATGAAATCAATATGTGAATGTAGCAGGTCCTCATCCAGCGACTTATTACAACACATAAACGTTAATTCTCAGTCATATTTTTAACAGTATGTTGCTAATTTGAAACCCTTTTTACCAAAAATATTATAGGAAATTTATTTGAATGATAGGAATTAATCCTATAGGGGAGACAAGGCAAGCGGTCGCCTCTTACTAGTTATAAGTGAGACAGCATGCAATGTCATCAAAAAATCCACGTTATTGAGCAAATTTGAATTTATTTAATATATAAAAAAGTCAATTTTTGAATAAGATAGAAATCGTATCCGGCAAATTCATCGTGGAGAGTTTTTCATGGGACCAATTAATTTTGGGAATACAACTTCATCAAAAACAAACAATTCCTGTGAAGGATAGCATAGGGCCTTTAGTGAACTGATTGGTTCTAGCTACCGCACTGAAAAAACGAACAAACACTTAATGAAGGAAAAATCGAACAACACATCAGTGGAACTAATACTCCTGCACTCGGAAAACGTTACAAAGACAGTGTCTTCGTGTTCAACGTATTTATCGAGATTATGATAATCGTGACAGAATGGATTACCCTTTAGTTATTTTTTTGCATGCTATTAATAAACTTTATTAAGATTTATTTTTTTATTATTTTTGATAAAAATTAATAAATCATCTTAAAAGTCAAATAAAAAATATCACGATCTGTAATTTCCTGGATACTAAAAGTTTTTGAATTTGCGAGGAATTTCCCCACGATGAATTTGCCATAAACCATGAAAATAAAGGTCTCAATTAAAATTAAAAGTTAATATATTACATAATAATTACGGGTAGATCGCAAAATACGACCTTTTTTTCAAAATAAGAATTTGATTAATTTATTTATTTAACTCCTATGTCAATATATTTAAAAATTTCAGGAAAGAGCTCTTGGAAAATATGAAATAATATAGTTTTTACAGAATACTGGCCATTTGAAAACGCAAGTTAGTTGTGAACATGGCACAACTTTTATGGGTCTGCAGGTGTATAAAGCGCACCCTGATGGTTTTATTTGGAGAAGCAATTCATTTTCGAATAAAACATCTATCAGAATTGGGTCTATTCTGAGTAATTCAAAACTTAGTTTAAGCAAAATTTTGAGTCTAATTTATATGTTTTCCCATGAAAAACTTGTTGATACCAGTTTGGAACTCGGTATAGCTGAAAATACCGTTTGCAAATGGTATAATATTTTTGAAGAGGCTCTAGAAAATCATATCATGTAAAGGCTAATTTTGAAAAACGGTGGCGAAAATCACGAGGTGCAGATTGGCGAGACTAACATCTCAAAATGAAAATATAACAGAGGTAGAGTGGTGCCCCAACAGTGGCTTTTTGGCGCAATATATACCATTTCAAATCATTGCATTTTACGATGCATAGATAATAGAAGTAGAGAAACATTAAGAAATGTGATCCTCGAAACTATAATTGAAGGATCTATTATTCATTCTGATAGATGGAGCTCTTATATGAGTATTTTTAGAGAAGTAGGTTTTATACACGAAATTGTGAATCACAGCCAGAATGTTGTGGATCCAGAAACAGGTATCCATTCAAATACGATAGAAAATTTATGCATGCTACTCAAGCAATCGTTAAGAAGAAAATTTCTTCGATCTCGAACTATATGTTGCAGAATCCTGTGCCAGGCATAAATATCATAATAACAGGAATGGCATGTTTTACACTAATTTGTGAAACTTTAAAGCTGGTGAAAACTGATTAAATAAACTTTTTTTAAATATATTTATAAGTTTAAAGTATCTATGTTTTTAAATATTTATTATGTGATTGTTAAGAAATATTTTGAAAAATTGAAGGCTGTATTTTGCGATCTAACCATAATTACTTAACAATAATTGAATAGAAAACAGTATTGTGATAGAAATAGTATAATAATATAATAGGAATAATATTAATACAAAAAAATTATTTATTTAAAAAATTTTAATACATTTAAACATTTCTTCGATAAAAATTTCAGCAGGAACATTATCAAATGCCCGACAATAAAGCAGCCATTGAAATGCCAAAAAAGATCATTTACCCAAATAATGACATAACCATGAATTTGACAAAGTAATATTTGTAATTTACTAATATAAAATATAATGAAAATTAAATTTTTGATGTTTTAGACACTAAAATGGAACGAACTAACTATTATATTCTGTTGTTGTGTGGTTTAATTCAATTTTTGTGCCTTTTTAGAGATTTATTTCTTTTTTTATTTATTTGCAAAGCTGGCTTTATTATGAATTACGCTTTAAATAATTTATCACATTATTCAAGCTTGCAATAAGTTGTAATAAAATGATTACATATTTGTTCAATGATTTGGACCTGATTTCTTATTAATTTAAATATTTTACTATATTACTCCTCATAAATAAAAGCATAGTTTTTTTATTATTTTTCAATTAGGTAGAACTAATCAATTTCTTTTATTTTGTACAATGCATTAAGGTGGTCTTCCTTTTTTGAAATTTTTATTTTGAACATTGATCTAACCTGATTCTTAAAAACATTCGTTTTATAATACACATTTTGAAGTAATTAGAGGTCTTGAAGAACTCACCAGTCTTATTGAAAATTTATGATGTTATATTAGGATATCTGTAAACCAGTGTATTAGTATATGTATTATGTAGAAAATAATTGTCAAAACATCAACATATCACATATAATTGACCAATCAAATGCAAACTAAGGGTGAAAACCTCAGCATATATTAAACTTTCTTTGAACAACATTTTCTATAATTTAAAAAACAAATTTTAATAATACAAGTAACACACTAACCTGTCTGTTGATTGAAAATCTTGTTAGGGTCAATAACACCTTAATTACAGGATTTTAACTGGGTCAGAGAAATAAATTTTATATCGGAACAAAATTCCTATAATAAAAAACGTCAAACTAGTTATCAAAGAAATCATTGCATTTATTGAAAAACTCTTAAAATGAATTATGAGAATTTTTAATCAAATTTTTGTTTCATTTACTAATAATAAACTTACTTAATTCATATTTTCATATAAAAATTATACTTGAAAAGCATGTATAAATAACATTTATTAATATTAAAGCATCTTTAATTTTAAAAGTCAAATAAACTTGTATTATAGCAATACAAACTTACTTTATTGCATGAAATAAAATCTTTTACTAAAGAAATTGAGAAAGTGGCAGACAAAATAAATTTAACACAGACACAACTGAGTAAAATATATATATATAAACTTTCGATATTTATTAATGTTTTATGGAATGAAAATGTTTTATGGAAATTCTAAATTTTGTGCCGAAAAATCTACTGAATTCAATCTTACTTCACTAGAGTTTTCTAGAAAATAAAGAAAAACATAGTAAATGATTAAAACAAATTTCATTTCAAGCGGTTATTATGAATATCAAGAAGTTCATTTAGCTATATACTTTACAAATTTGAAAAATGCCAAAAACCTTAAAACATTATTTTATGAATAATTCGCCATTTTGTCTCAAATGCATAAATAATTTGAAAATAGCAGTCAAATCTAAGTTAAAAATTATTAAAACTTACTTGTAAAAATTCTTAATAAAACAAAATTTGTCAGAAATTGACTTTTTTTTACACATAACCTGTGTTATAGATGACTCACCATTTGTGATTAAATGGAGTTAATTTATTAGGTTTATTTATTTAATACATTTTAGAATTATGAGCTCATTATTCAAGTTCTTAAATATTACTTTAGGTCAACATTTGTATTATAATTTATTTTTAATTACTTTTCACTTTTTTTAGAAATTTATCCATAACATTTATTTTTGAATTATTTCGATATAATGTAAGATATATTTTAAACTATAATTTATTAAAGAAAGTAATCGCCAAAAACATTTTTTAATACATTTACTTCCCTTCTTCTCTGAAATAATTTGTTTGATACCACATCCTTTTCCTTTATAAATTTCTCCGCCATTTTTGTATTTGTAAATTATTGTTTGTGTTTTAATAATATAAGAGTATTGATTTTTTATATTATAGAATCTATAATATAGATGCTTTAATTCCTTGCAAACAGGTGTAGATAAACACATAAATTACGCACACAACCTCTTATTATGGACAATTTTAATTATAAAATTATGCAATTTATGGATATTTCAAGCGCTTTATCATATTCACTTTTTCATTTCATTAGGAGAGAATCAATGTAAACTATTATTTATTTAATAAAATTCGAATTTAGCTTTTATAGTTTTTACAGAAATTATAGAAAATGTGGAAGAAAAGCATTGATTAACATAATTTATAATTGAAATATATTTAGGTATTCAGAAATTATTTAAAAATATTGATCAAATTCATGGAACGGTAGAAAATTACTAAAATCATATTAAAAGGTTATTCCCGAAGAATTTTAGAATTAAACAATAACTTTTTTTGCTTATGAAAGTTAAAAGATTAAAATAGTTGTTTGATTTTTTATCAAACTTTCCCTTTTTTCACAGCCACGGTTAATGGATAACAAATTGCAACAATCACTAGTTTTATTAATTTCTCTTAAAACTAATTTAGTTCATGCATTACATATTTTTGAAACAAACAATTTATTATAACTTATTTTTTGTTTGGAATTCCATTATAATAGAGATGTTTATATAACATGGCAAACTTTGCGAGTATAAATAAAGTGTAGTATTTACAAATTTGTAATATTTGGTAACTAAATTTCGTCTTTAATTGTTGTTTCATTATTATTCGGTGTATCTATGTTTATAAAACATAAATTTCTTTTCATTTACTAGATATCAATTATCCAGTCAAAAGGTAAGCAATAAAGCGTCCAGCTTATAATAAAAAATAGACATTCTTTTTGTAGTAATTTATTATTTTGACCTTAATTTTGCACATTAGACGTAACACCTAAATTAAATTGTCTAGTATTTCTTAGCGTGTTTTGGTAATATAATGCAATAAAGAGAGCAAAATGAGTTTTGAAAGTATCTTTATTTACATATTCTATTTTCATAACCTAAGATGAAATATGAATGTTAAACAAGCACATTTTTAAACCTATTTGGAACTTCAAGAAAATAATGAAATTCAACATCAAAGAAATATGTTTTTACAGTATTTCGTATAAATTGAGAACAATATGAGCATTTTATGCAACATTATGCAAAATTATTTTTTCTTTAAAGGTCAAAAAAGTATTTTTGCGATGTGAAAAACTTAAATATATCTGGTTTACATTTGATGGATTTCAATATCTTAGATTGCCAGCTTTTGTTAGTAAATTACTATGCACCTGAAAGTAACTCTTAAAATGTCTTGGTATTTATTTTTTTACAAAGTTTTGATTCTTTCAAATACTTTATGAAAGGACTTCAGAAACAGAATCTTTTCTTATAATAAGCAAATTTTTAAAATGTTTCAGTATCTCAATTATTTTATAAATGTGATTTATTTATTTTTGCATTTGACAAGATGAAGTGTAATTTAGTTTAGATACAAACACAAGTACAGAAATGTCTTTAAATAATTTTGATTTTATATCAAGTCCTGATTTAAAAGTCATCGTTGATAATGATAATTTGGCCAAAAATGACAACTTTCAATTCGGTTTGAAAAAATTTTTAATCTGTAATTTTTATATATATTTTAGATGGTCTCGGATTTAATGTTGATTTGAGAAGTTTATTGGATTCTACTGATAGAATTCCATTTCAAAGTATTTTCTCTTTTGTTAAATATTCACTAGAAATGTTTATTTTAATAAAAATTTTGACATTCAAACGTTGAAATACTATTTGTGTAATAATTAACGTGGGAAATATTATCAGTAAAATTATTATTATCAGTATTATTATCAGTAAAATCTTTTCTTTTTCATCATTAGGACTTTTTTCAAATTCATCTATTTTAATTTCTTTTTATACTATAAACCAATATTTCAAAATATTGATTTAGAATCAAAAGAAATAAAGATAAAATGAGTTTATCTAATGCTACCTTCCTTCTCCGTGTGATTATTATAACTTTTTGTAATGTACTGTAACGAAGAATGATAAATAAATATTACAGAATGAATTAAACTAACATATTGCGTTATAATATGTCAAAATCGTAGTTTAAAGACCAGAGATTATTTATGTTGTTTTATGGTTGTTTTTGAATGTTGTTTTGTATGCTTTTTGCAGGTATTCTGTATCAATCAATATAATATATAAAGATGAAAGTTTGTTTGTTTGTTACCCATAGAATTCCCCACCGTTGGACCTAGGGTGCTGAAATTTGCATATGACCCTCATTTGACTCGGGACAGGTCATAGGCTATGTTTCAACTCCAGGTGACCACCTCATGAGGTACCCTAAATCGGTTTGTTTGTATGTCCGGTCAGCAATTTACCATATAAATAATAATTTATTATATGTTTGTTACTTGCAGTTGAAAGTAATATAATTTAGTCAAAAGTTTTCAAAGCAGAATTCAAACATGTAGAATTTGAATTTTATTTGATTAGTGAACCAGTTTGTAATTGGAAAAATATTGCCAGTTATTTTTCGATTTAAATTGGAGTGCGTTTTTGATTTTACAAATTGAAATGTATTTTGAAAGCTTTTCTTATTGTGAATTAAACATGGAATTGAAGCTGTTATAAAATTAATATTGGAATGTAACAACATCATTAAACAAAAAATTAATTTAAATGAATTATTATAATAAATGTAGTTTTATCGTAGCCTTGTAGTTTAAAATTGATCCTATTCAATTGGCCATATTTCTGCATAATCGCTCAACGAATCTTTGAAGAACTTTTCCTCGACTTAACCATCGAGCAACGTTGCACATGAGTAGAAATTCTAAAAAAATGTACTCTTGTTTATTGATAAAACTAAAACACGCAAAAACAAACAGCATTTAGCAGGTTTCATTGTGAAAAGAGGATGAAAAAGAGATGAAAGAATTTAAAGAAAAAACACGCTCGAATGTTTTCATTCATTTCATTTTACTACAAACTTAAATTCGAGTTTCAGATACAAAAAAAACAAAATTTTTTTGTTGGTTACTTTTACGCAACGAAGTGGGTTGCGTGGCAACCAACGAGTAATTTTTTGTTTAAATTTCAAATTGAAATAAAATGTCTTTGTAAAAAAATATGCTTTAAAAATGTTTTTAAGATTCTTTCATGTTGTTAATATATTACTAAAAATTGTATGATGCTTGGTGATACGTGTCATAGTTTTGGCATCTGATGCTTGCTATGTGTATATTAATTGATAATTGAATGTGTATATTATCAATTGAATGATCAGTGATTCGATAAAACAAATAATTAATATTCAGTTGGATTGATTTGTATCTAATTTGGCTAAATTATTGACGATGGAATTCGTTTGAAAATTCCTGAAAATATCGACGAAAGAAAAGTTACATTTACAGTAAATTAAATTTCACAAAATCAAATACTTCAGCGCAAAAATATAAATATTAATAATTGGAGCTGTTTTAAAAATTTATTATTATTACCGTAGCAGTTGTTTAATAAATTAACATTTTATGAAAGATTTAGAAATTTTTAAATTTCAAATCTTCGTTTATTTAAAACTTTTCATTAGAGTTAACCCTTTGAATGCTAAGGGCCCTTACCGTGGCTTATCCGCAATTATACTTTTACTTTGCTTCAATCATACAGAGCTCTTCTGCATTATGCTGTTCCGTTACGAAAAGTTAAATTTTAAATAAATTAGTATAAGTTAAAAATGAATTATTAAAAATGAACTATTGAATAAATTTAGCTTATGGGTTCTTAAATATTTTTATTATTTCTAAGACATAGGTGTGATATTTGACAATATAGTATACACGTCGTGCTAAACATAATCATTTTCATTTTTTGTTTTCATTGTAACAAGATTTGAAAATTCCTTTTCTCAAGTATATATTGTTGCAAATTGAATCAAAGCTTCAATTGGTCATTTTACAAGACGAGAGTAAACTCCTCTTGGGTAACAAAAGGATTATATAAGGCTTTTGACTTAAATTATAATACTTAATACATTTTTATTCTATGATCACAGTGTTTAATCGTTGGTTATGTCAACATCTTCAATTTGTTTATATCAGAAAGAATAGTATTGTGTGTCTTTAGTTCAATTTCAAATAATGTGGGGAAATATTTTTGAATATAATAAATAAAGTTGACAGATGAACAAAATAATCCATTCTCCCTAACCACAAAGAAAATGCTGGCTAATTTGGTCAATTCACCTTAAATACCACAGAACTAAATGTGGGCCTTCTATAAAACAAGTCAATGAGATGAGAGCTGACAAAATAGTCCCTGGAAAAACAGCCCAACAAAATTATGATTAGTAAATTGGATGACAAAGTCAAACAACAAAACTGCAAACAATGTTAACATTGATATTAAAAGCCTTTACAGGTCACCCTAAATGTGGCTATTTGCAGCAGTTTTGTTTGACCTCCCTGTCTGTAATGTAGCAGAAAAAATTTCCAAACCATGCTTCAAATTGTGTAATGTTACAAATTGTTTATTCCTAAATATATGTATTTATATAAGTTTGGTCATTATACGAAGGAACACAGTGACAGAACTTCTTATAACGGACTGCATCGGTTAAAATGGATTCCTACCATGAGGTCATCATCAACCATCTTATGCTTCTTTCAACATCTTTACCTTACGAAGCGACCTCATTAGACACAAAGAAGTTTACATATGTAATTTCTAAAACTAAATTTTTTTTTCACTGTCTTTCCCATTTTGTACGCTACCGAGTAAATCTTATAATAAAGCTCATATATTTCCTGAATGTCATGAAAGAATTTAAATTAAATATGAAAAATATTCAGGAAATTCCGTGTAATAAATATCATTAATTAGGAAATTTTAATTTTTCTAATTTAGATAATGATGGGATTTTTAATGAATATAACAAAGTAATCTGTGATGCTGGCCATTATTTCGATAGGAAAAACGATAATAAGGAAACAAAAATTATTACAATTTCCAATTGTTATTTACCAGAGAGAAACAATATATATTACCAAAGAATAATGGAATATGTTTTTAAGTGTGATTTAAAAATTAAATGCAATTTATTAAAATTTAAAATTTAGTTATATGATATCAATTCTGGAGAATATGGATGAGGAATTTTATACAATAGTTTTCTTTCATTGTTACGGAAATAGATCAAGGGCTCCATCGCTTAATTGGCTCCATCAATTCTATAAAACAATTAATTGCAGGTAAATTTAAACACAATAAATTTGCTATTTTTTCAAAATTTTTACAATTGAATTTTTTACAAAGAAATTTGCACACTGTTTAAATAATAATTTTTATACAATAAAAATTTTTCCACCGCATTGCACTCAATAGTATTTTTATAGTATAAAAATCAATCTTATAGTATAAAAAACACTCAAACTTTGTTGGGTGTTGATTTTGCTATTCCAATGAACACAGTCGCGGACCAACAACATTTCCTCCATTCGGCTTGAAACATTATTCAAAAACGGATAAATATTATTATTCTCGATTATACTTTTAATTTTTCCCCGGCCACTAATTTTCTGATTCCATTAAGAAGAATTTTGCTTTTATAGTCCGCACTTGTCCGACACTTGTAATAATTCATTTTTTCTAATGTTTCTAAGCTTGATACGATGTTTTAGTCTATTTTATGTTTAAAAAGTTGAATGACCATTTTAAAAGAGCTAGTCGTTCGGACAATTTTTTTAGTATTACAATATAAGTTTTAAATTTTCTAAGTCTAGGTATGTTTTTGAATATGTTTAAATATGTTCATTTTTAGATTAAGAAAGAATGTGAAACATTTATACATTGTCCATCCCGACAATTTGGTTGAAAGCTGCTGTGTTTCTGTATCGTATTTTCATTAAGTAACATTTTTTTGGATTATTTATTATTTATTAATATTTTAACTTTTGATCCGGGTTTCTTCGCGTCATGATAGCAATTTTTATATAACAACGGTGGGCAAATGCGGCTCTTAGAGCCGCATGCGGCTCTTCGTTGAGTAAACTGCGGCTCATTGATAATTGAATTTTTGATAATTGAATTTGAAAATTGAATTTCGATTTTTTTTATTTTGAAATTTTTTCAACTGAATTTTTAAAAAAAATTTTTTGTTGCAATTGTATTTTCATAAATGTTAAAAATTATGAGATTTAAAATATAAGAAATATTTACCTCTGGTTTTAAGGGAAATGTTATATTTACAAGAGTTTTTGCACATCTTTAAACACAAAACAATTTTCAAATCATTTTTAACATCAAAAGTTTTAAAATAAAATATGATTATCAAATTATAAAAGAAAGAATTACAAAGTCACTTAAAAATAGACTTTATCATGTTAGTTTTGATAAACTATAAACCAGGTGTAGACAAGTGCGGCTCTTTGATGAGCTGTGTGGCTCTCGAGGACCTCATTCGTGCCCACCCTTGTTATATAATAATTATAAATTGGACTAAGATAATACTTATCTATTTTAGTTATTGAGAAATTTACTAAATTAAAAATTAGACGAAGCTTTTATTTGATTAATTATTTCTGTGTTTCTCTTTTTTAAACTTTGATATTAAAATTTTGATTTATTGTCTCTGTTTAGAATCTGATTTTGTCTTTTTATTGTTATTTATTTACAAATCTGGACTCATCGAGGATTTTGACGAACTAGTATTTAGTAAAATTAGTATTTGTCTCAAAAATATTGTTTTAAATAAAATAATTTAAGGGGCATTTACAAAAATCGAATTTTTTTAGTCGTTTATTACAAAAATATAACATTTAAAAAGATTTTGCATCGTAAAACTATTTTATTGAAGTAAATTCTGATCAGACATTGAATTCTTCAGATATCTTAGTTTCATGATACGCTCTATTTATTTCCATATGGTGACCAAGTTATTTTTATTTTATTCAAAAAAATGTTCT
This sequence comes from Schmidtea polychroa, assembly GCA_959609185.1. Classification (NCBI taxonomy): domain Eukaryota; kingdom Metazoa; phylum Platyhelminthes; order Tricladida; family Dugesiidae; genus Schmidtea; species Schmidtea polychroa. The sequence goes on from CAUHTR010007285.1 coordinate 155,135, forward strand.
ATTTTTGTAATTTATTTAAAAAATATTCTATTTTTGTAATTTATTAAAAGTGTTCTATTTTTGTAATAAACGACAAAAAAAATCGATTTTTTTTTGTTAAGGCCATCGGTAAAGTACTGGGTATTGTAAATAGAAAATAACATAATACCGTTAATAGAAGGAAAGATTTATAGTTTATTACAAATCGTCATCTTCTCTGCATTTGGAATGATGAATATTCTTTAACTTGGATTTTTGACTTTTTTCTCTTTTTTCTCTTTTTCTCTGTTTTTAAATCTTCTCTCCTAAAAGTATATTATTGTATTTAAACAAATCATTTTCTATATTTAATTAATAATTTTATGAATAAAAACTTGGCTTTCATCGGCTGTCAATTTGCGACCCATGATCTTAAAGATATCGTTCAATATAATTTTAATTTTTGTTATTATTTTTGCTTGTGGTATTATTTTTGAATTTTTACAGTTCATTAAATTTTCTTTTGATTAATTATTTGTTTAATAAGTTTTTATATGTTACAGCTCGAAATTTTATGGAAAAATTGAATATTTTACAAAATTATGTAAACTTCATGATTATATTCCTATGGAGAATATCAAATTTGCAGCTGATATATTAAAGTAATGAAGATATTTCATTATTTTTATTTAAATCTTTACGATTCTAAATCTTCTTCCGAATAAAATCACAAACAATTTTTATATACCATTTATCATTCAATTTCAACATTTTATCAGTCTATTTCAACATTATAATCAGAAGCAATATTTATAAAAGAATAACAACAAAAATATTTATTGATGAATATAAGGTAATTCCGCCCCACAGTTAATGATATTTCGAATTATATGCCTAAAATATCCTGCACAATCATTTGCTGTAACGTTATCAACTTCTAGTAATATTAATTCAGATAAATTACCAGTGGCACCTAATCGCAATATACTTCCACCCCTTTTAGTATGAACGATCACTGACTTCTTACGAAAATTTATGAACGTGCGGAACTATGATTAATTTTTAACAGTTCTGCTGCCTCTTTTGTTGTTTTTCCTTGTCCCTGAACTATATATATTAAATTTTTCCGGGTTTCGTTTGAAAGTTTACTATATTTAACTCTTGGTCTTGAATTATTTTCTGAATTGCTTTTGGCTTCGGATATATTATTAACAACCATTGGGGTATTTTATTAATTATTGACTGATAAAATGTTGAAATTGATTGATAAATGGTATAAATTCAGATAGTGAATAAGTTTTTTTTAAGACAATAAGTAAATTTCAGTAATAAAATGTTTCAATAAAGTCAATAATTAATTATCTTGTGTTGAACGAAAGTAATGTATCAGAATTTCCCACACTGGTCAATATGACATTTATAAGGGCTGATTCGTAGTCAGTGAAAGGATATCTTCAAAAATTGCATTGTGAACAGAAAGATAAAGATTTAGACTATTAAAAAAACTGAAAAAAGAAATGTATACATAAGAAGATAATAAAAGGACGTTTTGCATGAAAAGGAAAGTCATATATATTTTCTGAGAACGTAAATAATAACGTCAGACAAGTCATTGAAACTAATGAAAAATAAGCTTTAATTCTTTTTATTGTCATTTATATAGATGGATTTCATGTAAACATGAATTAAATAAGTCAAATTATTTTTAGTGAATATGATTCTTTTTTATGATTAAAAAATAACTTTAATATTCATTATATAAAAAAAATTATTTCACTAAAAAGATCTATTTGTGTGCTATTGAACGATATGAATTTTTTGATAACTGGTTTAGTAGCGTTTTTTATTATAAGAAATTTATTGATTTTTTTAATTAGAGAAAATGTTGTTCAGTGGAACCTAGTTTATTTATACAGTGTTAATATTATTGTACCAGGGTAATTAACCTTTACGTTATATCACTGGGAACTGTAACATAAATTTAATATTTTTAAAAATAAAATAAAACCAAATATAATTCAATCTTAAATTATCAAATTGCACTATCTGGATTAACGAAATTATTTTTAATTTAACACGTTCACGCCGGCGCCGATTTTCATGCTGCGCATCATCTGTGGACACAGTTTATGTTATTAAACAAAAGTTATGTTTATAATACGTTATTAATTATAACTGTAATTAAAAATAAATGTATTTTATGAATATACGTTACATTTTCTAATAATACGTCCCACCGGTGGTTCGCGCCGGCCGACGAGACAGGTTAGTGTGGGCTCTAGTGCTTCTGACTTCCACATTAATAAAAATATCAAATATAAAGCGATATAAAACAATTCATGAATCATTCGACATCTCAAGAGTTAACTCTCATCAGAACCTATAAAGAAAATATACCAAACATCCAAAATGCTGAAGCCTTCGTTTTCTTAGCTGTGATCTCCTTGTTGATGAGTTTGATCATCAATACCTTATATTCAATCCAAGAAATTTACCTTAGAATACATATTCTTAATTCTAGCGATTCTCCTGATAAAGTTCGTTACGAGAACCGGACTGACCCATCCGTCTTCAATCAAAAGAAGTTAATTAACAAAGTTATTCCAGATAAAGATTCAAATACTTTCACATCGTACGATACTGGAGTTTACATGCCCAAATACAAGATCATCAACAATCTCAGTACAATCGCCAGATCAAGTGTCCCTGCTTTCGTTGGAACATTGACTACTGGAGCAAATATTTCCAAGATTTCTTTCAATGTGGTTTACAATAAAATCTTTATTCAAATTAGTTTAATGTCCCTACACGGGCCACTGGTGATCCTGCACTGGCGTGAACGTGTTTAACAAGTGATAATGGATATTGGAGATAGAAATTTGCAATTTGGAAAATAAATTTCAATGTCTAAATATTTGACAAAAATTGAAACATTTAAATTTTAAATGTATTTTAATTTTATGCTATTAATTTAATGAAATTTTAATTAATTTTTTAGGTGTGACTGAAACGAACGAATGTCTTTTGTATTTTCTATTAATTTCTATTTAGAAATATTTTATTTCATAAGCCAATGTGAAGCAGAAATTCAATTTGTGTCTTTCATTGAACTATCAAACAATTATTATATCATTTTTAAAAATTCAGTAAAATTAAATTGTGCCTAAACCTTTTCTGAAATCAGAAATTTAGTTATTATCTATGATTTGGTTGAAATTATATTTGTTTGAAGTTGACTTTTTTTTGATTTATGCTGACAGAGAGAAAAGGGGAGAGATGACTTACTTCGCCGCTATTGTAACATTCTCCATTGGTTTATAAAATCTGACTTATAAGTAATAAATTAACCGTCTTCTTTAGAAAATACTCTTGGTTTTTGGTAAATACATAAAATAGTAAGTATATATAAATGTTAAGTTAAATAATAATTATTGAATCCTGAGTTCGATTTTAGTAATGTCAGTGTGGAAATATGCAACAAAACGTAAAAATCCAAACACAAAAGAACTTGAAGGATATTGGTGCAACAAAATTATAAAATGTTCTGTCGATTCTGTCGATTACATTTAAGAATAACTTAAAAACTCATGAAATAGTATCGATAAACCAATTCATCCAAAGGAAACCAACCAGCAAGCAATGAGTGAGAAACGAACGATGACAATGATATGTTATTAAAGAAAATGACGTTAGAAGAGATTGTTAGCGACCTGCCAACTGACAACATATCAATACATGCTATTACAAATAGTACATACATATCAATATCTCATCATGTATTCACTTCCGAAAAATGAAAGCTTGGTGATTATTAGAAGCTGCTAACACATCTTCTAAATTATTTTTTAAATCCGGTTCAAAAGTTAACGACATAATTCCAAGTTTTTATTTAATGAAATATTGTATAATTTCCAAACAAATTTTCAGCGTTGAATAAAATATTTCAAAAAACCATTTATTAAAATTTCGATATTTAAAATATATTTATTTAAAAATGATTCGATTAAAAAGCTTGTTTAATTTAAAAATTTTAAAATTTCAGTTTAAAAATTATTTTCAAAGTTATTTTAAATAGTCAATTATTTATCATTTAAAATTATCTTAGTAATTTTTTGAAATATTTAACTCTCAGCTGAAAACACCACACAGTGAATAAATTGGTCCACGAAGAATTTAATGAGAAAAAAGCTTTGGTGATTGAAATTATTCACAAGTTGGTTGAAAATGAAGGAAAATTTAGTTTCTATTGATGAATAGACAAGTATAAGATGTCGAAGATATTTTGGAATTAATCTACATAACATCATCAACAAGATTACTCTAAAACTGGACTGATTCGCATCTTAGGCTCATCCTCTGCTCTGGACAAGATTGATATTGTCAAAGGTCATTTAAAAAATTTTAAATTATGGCTAGAAAAGGATATAGTGGACTCAACACTTGATGGTGCAGGGGTCAACAAAAAGTTTATTCGTCATGCTGAAATAATTGGACACTTGTGCCTTAATCATGGCATTCATCTGGGAGTTTGCGACACTATACAAAAGAATTTAGAGCGAAATGTTAGTGACGCTTCTCTTTTTGACACCGATGATGCTTCTGAAACGGATGAGTTTGAAAATGCCGATGAAAATGTTGAAATTGAATTCATCGAAGAAGTTTATTCTGACGGAAAGACTGACTACAAGGAACTTCTTTTGAAATCTCGAAAACTTGTTAAATTCATCAAGCGATCTTCTGTGAAAAATCAAGCTTTCCAATCGTATGTTGTTGCTGAGTTAGCTTATGAGAAAGAATTCCTCTTGGGCGTTAAAAAATGATGGAATTCTATTCCGACAATGTTGGAATCACTGGTAAAAACTGAAAACTCAATTTGACTAACTCTTGCCAACAGTATTTCATTCTAACTACAATAAACGTGAATGGTACACCTGTTTGCACTGAATGAACGCGTCTATAATATAAAAATAAAATCAATATTTTGTTATTATATAAACATACAAACTTACCTGTGTGTTGATTTTTAGCGTTGCAATGAATAAAGGCATTTAATATAGAAAGTGAGAAAAAATAAACTGACACACACAAACACAACACAGTAAAAAATGCATGCAAATTTTCGATATGTAGAATTGTTGTAATGAATAGACGCACTATAATAAATCAGACATTTTACAGATATTTTACAGACATTTTTAGAATTTGTTAGAAAAAATTGACCGATAAAATTTTGACGAAAATTTCAAAAAACTCAACTTTGAGTTGAATAGATAATAAAGACATTATTTCGTAAGATTTATTTTCAATTTTTAATAAATTTAATATTAGTTTTTTTTAATAAAACATGACAAAATTCCACTAATTAATCCCTTTAAATATGTTTATTTATATTTAAAAATATATCTGACTTACATTATATCGAAATAATTCCAAATAACTTTCTAAAATTTCATAAAAATCCTAAAAAAATCCTGAAAATTAATTAAAAATAATTTATAATAAAATATGTTGATAAAAAGTATCATCTAAGAGCTTGAATAATGATCTCATATCTATATGGATCAAAATTCAAACCTTAAAGTTTACTTTAAATAAAAAAAATATTTTTTGTAAATGGCTAAATACAAATAGTTAAAATAGCTAAATAAAATAGCTAAATAAGTATTTACCACATAATTTACCACATAACATGCATTTCAAGAAATTCAAACACAAATAATGACGCATCTATAATATGGGTTGTACATACCAACCCATATTATAGATGCGTTTATTCAGTGCAAACGGGTGTAGTAACTGGCATTTGCTACACTACACCCGTTTGCAGTGAACAAACGCATCTAAAATCAATCAATGGTAGAGAAACTACTAAAGTCAGCCATACATTGTGGCATTACACCAAACACCACTGAGACACATTCTTTATAGTGGTGGTTGGCGTGTAGAGCAATTGCTCACTCAGCAATTTAATGAATTTCATTTACTGAATTGCTCATCATGAATGTACATGAATGTATTTTGGAAATTTATTTTATCCATTTTACAAATGGCTTTCAGGTAAGATGTGTGCAGGTAATCAGACTTCAAAGATTGTACAACCATAAATGGAAGTATAATAATGACAGCATTTCTGTTATGTAGGCTCTGTTTGGATACGATTTGGAGACGATTGAACTTAAACTGGTGGAATGTATAATTTGTGGACGCATTTTTATTTGTGCTTTTTTTGTTGCTTCTGTGTCATGTATTTATTTCGGTTCTTGAACTGGAGAAACTACGGAGTCGTTTTAATCATGTTAGGCGTTTTAGCCTGTGAGCATCAAAGTGACTACTTCTTAAATAAGCAATATCTATATTCCTTCACTGAACCATATGGCATTAACCTATGGAGAATTATACATTCCACCAGTTTAAGTTCAATCGTCTCCAAATCGTATCCAAACAGAGCCTACATAACAGAAATGCTGTCATTATTATACTTCCATTTATGGTTGTACAATCTTTGAAGTCTGATTACCTGCACACATCTTACCTGAAAGCCATTTGTAAAATGGATAAAATAAATTTCTCATTTGAAATTATTGTGCTTAAACTGGCCATTGAGTAACATCTTAATACTCATGAAGCTTATAAAAAGTATATCTCAATGCTTTCGAAGAATATACAATTCATCCTCACGTTTCCTCATAACCAATTCTTCATCAAAGCGTTCATTTTCTGTGCCTCAGCATTTGAAGACATTTATAATATCAACAATGAGCCAGGATAGACTGAGAATTACCTGTTAAAGATAATGACCTAACATTCGAATATTTTCTCATGAAAGTGATGAACAAATTCGCAGTTTTTTCAAAAGTCGATTCAATTGAAGCCCAAAAGCGCCGATTGTTGCTTTTATGATCGTCAACCATTTAATGAATTATAGCTGTAAATATTTTGTTGATATTTATTTTACATTTTTATCGACTAAAGAGTACGGCATAAATGGATTTTTGAATTATAATATCACTATGTGTAACCCATCAATTAAAATCTTTACCGTTGACGATAAAAATCTTTCTTAGTATATTTTTAGAAATACAGAGACAGACAGACAGATGGATGTTCATATCGAATTCTATGTAGTGATGATTACATTCAATAACTAATTGTGAAAGGTAGCATAACAACCTTAGGTCTACCCAATGTGAGGTTTGACCTACCTTATTCTTATATCCTGACGATGACCATGTGGCTATATTTGAATAATTTTACAAAGATAAACTTTTCACAAGATATTTGAAAGGGTTGATGCCTTGGGAAATCTTTATCATTTTATTTAACAATTTTATTATAATTCGTTATGATTTCTGATCTCTGATTTCTGGCTTCTCTTTAGTTTTTTCTTCTCAGTACTATATATACTGGTATTTTTAGAGTTTCTTTGATGCTGGTCAAATTTTCATCTCCGCTTGTATATCCCAAAAATCAATATTAAAGTTGTTAATTACCCATCCAAACTGGCCGATCAACTTTCAACAGTGGTTCCTAAGTTCTAGAAAAAAATCTAATTATTCCCTTTTGAACGTCAAACTAATGGACTACCACTATGCCCGCCAAATTCAGAATTATCAAAATCTATTTTTTAGAATATTTATTTGAATTGTCGGTGAAATGTGAAATTTCACAATTAATGATTTGATTCCAAAGCATGATTTAGCTGAAATCAATAACGAATTCCAGACAATATAAACTTTTATTGATCAGCCAATTGATTGTCCAATTGCAAACTTTGAGAACGGTCATAGAATATTTTAGCAGATTGCCTTCGAAAAATGATTTTTTACAAGAAAAATAAATTTCGTCATGGCAAAGAGTTACAATTAAAAAAAAAGATGTAAAATCAAGATGGAACTCAATCGATTCCATGATTGATAGATATTTGAATGTTACAGAAGAGGTGAAAGAAACCTTGTAATACTTTAATTGTCTTCGCCCATTATCGCCAATCGAAGAGTGTTATATGGAAAATATTTAAAATATATTAGAGCAAGTTCGGATTGCAGCAGAAGCCTTAGGCAGAATGATGAAACAATACCACTAAAACAATAATGCTGAAAATTGTAAAGTATTGGCTCACCAATTTCATCTAACTATCTGGAATTTTAAATCATTTTTCTACTGACATCTTTTATTTACAATTTTTAAATTACTCAAATATTTTAAACTAGCAAATATTTAAAATGTGTGTGTTTAAAATTTTTGAACAAAAATTTTATAAGAATTTTATAAATTATATTAAGTTATAATAGAATTATGAGTCATAAAGTGAGGGGTTGAGAAGTTTTTAAGGAAAAAAATTAAAAAAAGGATTAAAATTTACAATCCGGGGCATATTGCCTCCAAACCGGGATTCCGGGGCAGAGGTGAAAATCCGGGACTGTCCGGCAAATTCCTTGCAGCTGGACAATCTAAAGCCGTTTAAATAGATTTGATAAAATCAAAATATATGACAATTTCAAAACTGTATGCACTAAATTAAATTCGTTTATTGAAAATATAAAACATTTAATAAATTTTATTAATTTGTTTTTAAAAAATAAATTTATAAAATTTAGTTTAAATACAAATTATTTTAATAATTTTCAATTTTTTAAAAGGTATATTTTTAAATCTATAAAGATTTTTTACATTTCACATGAAAAAAGACAAATAAGAAATGCAATTTAAAAATCAGTTCTATCCACAAATTTAATTATTCCAACAAATTTTCATTCAGTCTTAATTTAATTTATCACAGATTTTTAAAATTAAAAATTATAAAAATTATATTAAAATAAAATTATAATTAAATATTTAAAAATTTTTAAATATATTTATTAAAAGTTTGAAAAATAAATAAATATGTAATAAATTAGTAAATTTTTAAAATTTAAAATGCACCGATCCCTCGCTTAACGAATTGATTCGTTCCCAAAAAATTGAACGTAAATCAAAATTTCGTTAAGCGAATTTTTATTTTAATTATCGGTAATATAAACCAAGAATTCTGATTGAAAACGGTAATTTATAAATTAAAAAATCTAATCATTTCATATTATTGAAGAAAACATTCGTAATTCAAAAACAAAAATAATATGTATGTATCTTACTTATTCATAACAAAAAAATTATCTATTACATAAATAATTCCCTAATTAAATAAAAAATAAAAATTTGTAAATCGAATTTTGTTTTCGTAAACGGAGTGTGAATTTTTTTCTGAAATACGTTATAACGAAACTTCGTTAAGCGAGAGATTGGTGTAATAAGATTACCAAAATGTTTTGTTACTCATTGTTAGGAAATTGTAAAATAATTAATTACAAAATAAAATTAACGAAATTACAATTTAAATGATATAATATAATAAAATCTTTTCCGGCATTGCATTCAGTAATATAGGAATTTAAAATTGCATTTTGAATAATTTACTGGTAAATAACTTTAAAATAGTTTTAATCAAATTTTTTTTAAAGTATTTTCTATTAATTTAATAGATTTCAACCAATCAAAAGTCATATAATGTTCTAAACTAGAAACTTCATTTCAATATCGAAATAATAAATTGAATGAATTAGGAATTATTCAATTGGAAAAGAAAAAAATGAAATGCCTAATTTGTTATATGAAAATTACTAAAGATGAAATTGTGATAACTGAAAAATGTAAACATAGCCTTTGTAAAAATTGTTTCATTTCTTGTGCTATTGCTAACCCAACTTGTCCATTTGATCGAAGTGATTTGACAAATGTTTCAATATTTCACAGAATTAATAAATTTAATGTAAAATTGCCATTTCAAATCGCAATAAAAGAAATCTATTTAGGTGATGTACAAGACAAATTTATTAATATCAAAACTGATATTATAAAAATATTATCAAAAGTAATAAAATTTTATCAAAATAATTTCCAATATGTAATGAATTCGTATCCAGAATATTGTAATCAAGAAATCAAAGATTTTCTTGAAGCAATAGAAATTGTATCTAAAAAGTTTTTATCCACAATTCCAAATTTTAAAACGGAAATTAAAAATTGTAAAATCTTTGTAAGACAAAATGAAACGATTCTTAATTATATTTTAAGTGACGACGAGTATGAAGAGAACCTCATATCCAAGTATTTAAGTAAAATTCAAAAGTTTAATTATTTATTGTTTTCATTTAAAATATTTAATCTTTCAGTCCAAAATTTTAAACAAATTTTCGAAAACTTCAAAATATTTAACAATTCTCAATTAGAATTTTTTAAATATTATTGTCAAGAGAAAAATCATAATTTGAAATTTGAAAAAAAATTATTCCTAAAAAATATGAATTTACTTAAATCAGAAATTATTCTCTTTTCAGCGGATGTGAATAATCTTGATTATTTAGATATATTTGAGAATTGTTCAAACAAATGTCTAATATGTACGAACGAAATAATGGAAATTAATGCTATTAAATTTAATAATTGCCATCATCATATTTGTGTAAATTGTCAAAATGGATATTTATTGTCAGAAATTTGTTGTCCGTTTGAAAATCACTCTAAGACACAAAAATTGTCAATCGATAAAACAACAATAGAAAAAAAAATATCAAATAAGTATATAATGATGTCAAAAATTTTATTAGAACATGCTAAAAAATGTTTCAGTTATATGATAAAAGATATTTCAAATATAATAATAGGAAAGAAATCACAATATTTCCAAAGTAAAAAATGTTGGTTTTTAAACTACCAAGTAATAGTATTAAATTATATCGACGTAATGTCTAATTCAACCAATCTAATCAAATCGCAATATATTAAAACGATTTCAATTGGTTGCCAAATAAGATTGGATATGCAACAAAACTTTTTTGAGCAATGCAATTATATGTTTAATGATATATTAGATGTTTTCTATTCAATATATACATACTTTGATGAATGTGAGAAGTTATACAAAAATCCAATTACGAATGAAACCGCAGAAATTTATGTGAATGAATTGAGAAATAATCTGATCAACCAATTGCATAATATAGAAATGCCTATATATGAAAATATTTATTTCCGGCATAAAATCGAAAGTATTTGTCAATCAATCAATCGTCTTATGTTATATCTCTGAATAATTTTCTCTACCGATTCTGGTATTACAAATCATTGTAATTTAAATAAAATTTTAATTTTCTTATTGAATTGCATTGTCTATATGGTTTGTAAAATGTATTCAACTTAATATTTTGATAATTTGGTTTTTATTTTAATTTATGAGCTGATCTCATCTTTTTTGTTATTATACATAAGCGTATGAGACGGGGTTGTAGTGGAGGCAATTGCCCCCAAGAATTTGGATTCGTTAAATTTTTGGGCAATTTTAAGGAATGAGTCAAGAATTATTTAATATAATTCTATTGTGCCACCGGAATACCGAGAATATCTTGGTGGGTTATAATTTTTTTAATGAAATGAAATGAAATTTTTACAATTGTTATTTCTTTCTATTTCTATTTAACTCTTTGGTTGATTTACGAGACAAGAAAATAAACATGTATATGACGTGTGTAGTAGAAGCGTTCCTGTCGTTCGTCGCAGCACCATATAATATAAGTCTCACTTAAAAAATTCTCCATTGACTCTGAAGCTGGCGTGTTTTCGTATTACATGTGGCAGCGCTTGTTACGGTAGAGTGGTAGAGATATACCCTTGAACCCTTCTGTGTTCTCAGACTAAGAAAACGTATTTTATAATCTGATTAAGCACTATTCAACTATTTTTAAGGTTTGTACATATTCGTTTTTTTACTTGTTACGGCGGCCAAAAATAATATTTCCACCTTTATCAATAGATACAGGAAAATCATAGTCAATGATTCTCATCGGTCTGAATTGAACCAGTAAATCGGTTATTGGTGCAGTATTTTCTGGCCATTTCCATATATCTGAATAATCGTTTGGTCCAGTTTTATTATTTTTGCTGTTAGTAGTTTCACTTATTGGATTTGGAAATACCTCATTTTCAATTAATATTTCAATATCACTATTTTCATTAGTTTCGTCCGTATCCATACTCAGGCAATCAGGAGATATTCTTGACGTTTTTGCAGTGCTTAGAAATTTTCTTAAACTGCCTTTTTGGTTTCTCACGGACAACTCCTTTTGAACTTTTCGCTTACAATATTTCGCACCAAATAGTTTTTTTCTTGTCCATAATTAAAAACTTTTTACTCTTTCTACATTTAATTAAAAAACTGAAAATGTTATGATAGTTGAATTAAATATAAATTTGTATCTATCTAACGCAAATGTTGATTGATAGCAATTATATATATAGCAATTATATAGCAATTATATATTGATATTTAATTATTATTATAGATATCTATCCATATTGTTGGGTTTTAATTTAAGTCGGTAACTTCTGACTCCTCGTGTCCTTTTAATCAAAACAATAATTACCCAAAGTATATTTGAATCACAAAAATATAATCTTTTCTCAACAATAAACAATCAATAATCAAAGTTAAGTTTGACCGATTCTCAGCTCGGTTTTGATGCTCTAATATTCACTTTTTATTTCCTCAGGTTCTCTCGACCAACGTTTTTTTTCTCTTTGATTCGATCCTTTTCACCTTTTCGTATTCCTATTTTATATCTTCTTTTTCCCTAATCTCCTTAATTCGTTTTTACCTTTCGCCTATTCTCGTTTCTTCTTACCCTAACTGAGGCAAAATGCCGATTTGCTCTGATTTTCCCATTCCATATATACTCTTCGAAATCGGGAATGACAAATGGTTATTGCCTAACCAATCTCTCACTTGACCTTTGACTCCACACATCTGCCTCGGCTGTTACTCATAATGGTCCAACAAACAAAGATAATTAATGGTCCATCCGGCCTTTCTGCACGCACTATCTTCGCCTTGGTCTTTTTCCATTAATCATCGTGTCACGATAATGGGCCCAAATCTTCCTTCTATTTACTTTTCTCTTTGTTTGTACAGTTCGGGTTTCCTTCATCTCCTGGGTTCTCCATTGGCTCGGGTTTCTTATTAGCTCGGGTTTTCTATTAGCCAATTAATTAATTAATTAACGTTTTTTGTTTTAACACATTTGAATGATTTTCGACCCTTTCTCACCATTTTCTGATAAATCCCTAATCATCATCTTGTTGAGCATTAGCTAATCTATACCTGTCCCGTTTTCCCAATTCAATTTCGATGATTTTACAATTTATTTATTTTTCTCGGATTTCCGGATTCTTGTCCTTCGCAGCTGCTTTTGCCATTTCCTAATACTGCTTCCATCATACTTTCCTTTACTATCAATTCTGTGCATGATCACGCTTTTATTTGTCTTTTTTCTTCACTTACTTTTTATTTAATTTTTCCACCTAAATTTCATATAAATTTATTTTAATTTACCGACCTCAACAATATTTTTTATACAAATTCTGGAAAGTCATATTAAAATTAACCAAATTAATATAAATTAGAACATTTTATAATTTTTATTATTTTTTAAAATTATTTAAATAAAATTTAAAAAACGTAAAAAAAATTTGGTCAATTTGCCGCCCTTAATTTGCCATATCTGCATCGCTCCTAAGCTGGCGCTGAATAATATGCGCTACAATGAAATTTTAATGATAAAGAACAACGAGAAATTATGTCACAGTACTTTTTATGGTAAGCCGCTTCAGAGCATTAGCAGTCCTAGTGATGGGACTCAACATTTCTTGGCTACCACACACTAGTGCACATGACATATCTCACTTAGGACGAGTGATTTGTGATAACAAAAACATTGTATTGCGGTAAGAAGATGGGGCAGAGAAAATTGATCAGCGGATATAAATTTATGCTTATCTTATACCCATCATTTATTTGAATATTAGTTATTAAGAAACGTAGTCTGCAATAATTTTTAGGAATATTATATTTATAAATTATGTAATTAGAAAAAATTACTCTGCATTCAGGTATTAAACTTAAAGTTGTCAATTCACAACTAAGAAATCGATTCAAATAGACTAGGTACCGATGGTACAAATAATGGCTTGCTACATATAATCGTGCATTCTTTGAAAGTAAGGCAGGATAACTTAACTGTGATTTTTGATTAATATTAACTTGAGTGATCAATGAAACGTAACTCAATGATATGACATTATTGAGAAAAAATTAGACAAAAACCAAATAAAACACTATCTATCGCTCACAATGAAACAATAGAAATATTAGGTTTAGTATTAATAACAACTCAGATAATTTTCCTAAAGTTCCAAGGATGTGCTACACATCACTAACGTTTCGTTGAAACGAGTATCGCGCCAAAGCTAATCATTTTTATAAAAGTTACCATAGAGATATGGCAACGCGTTAATTACTTGAATTAAAACCCAAGACAGAGTACTCACCGTTACCGAGTGTTACTGAAAATCTTAAAAGCATATTACATTTAACAATTAGCAGTATTCTATAATTTCTTTTTTAAAAACAATGTATATTAGATGTTTATGATATTTAAAATCTGAGAATTTTCATTTTGATATATTACTACGCGATAAGTGTTTTGTCTGTCAAAAGATTACTGTTAGTTTAAATTTCATTAATTTATATTGTTTTAATATTCAATATTTCAAGTACTTTAATTTAAAATAAAAGATTATTAATAACTTGTAATGACTTTTGAACAGATTGATTGCCCTCCTTGTAAAAGAATTTGCTTAGAAAATGTCACTGATTCAACAACCGAAAATATAAGATATAATGATGTTGGAATTGAGGAATTTTTGGATTTCAATGGTATTGGATTTTCTGGGAAAATTAAAGAAAGGTAAGTTTTGATTATTTATTAAATTGCTTTAAAATAAACCCAGATGGGAAGATTTTATTGTAAATGAAGTTGATATAAATAATCGGATAATTCATTTAAATAATACAGATTTACCAGCTTCAAAAAATACCCAAATTTACACTGAAGTTAGTTTTATAGATTATTTGAGTTGACTGTATATATACATCAATTATCTAGAATAAACACCTTAGTGAGTCTATCATTAATGACTTAGATGAACTATCATCTAACCACGCAAAAAAAGAAGTTGTGTTTGAAGTATATTCATTGCAATAAATATTATTTGAGTTTATAAATATTCAACAAAGGCTCCTGAAAGCAAAACTATTCGAACTGAAATTTACAGTTTTCTGAAGTCTAAATATTCAACTTTATATGGAAATACAGAAGTTCGTGACAGTAAACGTGTATTCGTTGTGACTAATTACGAAGGTTTTCCATTGTAATTTCTATTTAATTTTACTAATCATTCAGACGAAAGAAGCCAAATCGCTAAAAAAAATTCTAAAACCTCAGGCGACGATGACTATTGTCAATTTGTTATGTATAAAGAGGGCAAAGATACAATTTCTGCCATTAGCTTAATTGCAAAATATTTAAAGTTTGAAATTATATATTTTTTGATTTTAAGGTTTAAATAAAACTTAGAATGAAACCTGGTATTTTCACATATGCAGGAACTAAAGATCGTAGAGGAATAACGTCACAATTGATTAGAGTTAGAAGGTAAACCAATTACATTTAAGTAATTTAATTAAAATTATTATTTAGTTGCGCTGCAAACAGATTGAAGGGTTTGAATAAATGTCTCAAAGGAATAGTATTAGGAAATTTTTCTTATGAACATACACCATTGAAATTAGGTGATCTGTATGGCAACAGATTCCGATTGGTTGTTCGGTTAGTTTGTGATTTTGATAATTTATTATTTATTATCCAATCAAAATTAAGGATATATTTTCACGTTTAATTATACTAATTTGTTTTCATTAATTATTTTTAACCATTAATAAACAATTGTAAATATTATTTGTGACAGATATTCCTAAGTAATGAGCCAAATGTGGAGAGTAACGTAAAAATAGTTTGTAATTTAGAAATTTGTATGCTATTTATTTACTATCCAATGAAAATTAGTGCAATGTATTTCAAGGTCATTTATGATTTTAGAATTGGATTTTTTATAAATTGAATTTTTTGACTGAATCGTATTAAATATTGATTCTGATGAATATTCGGTTAATGAGACTGGGCAAATTGTGGACGAGAGGTGTAATTATCATTTTTCATTTCAAAAATATGTTCGACAAGTGGTTCAAAAATAATTAATTATGATTAATTTACACTATTTCGTGTATTCTAATAATAATTATTGATTTTCGAATGAAGTTACTTATAAAATCTGTCTTTCAATGGAGCCCAATGTCAACTTTACTAATAATATTAATAATTAAAATTAGATAAAGAATTGCATTATAAATCTAAAGTATACTGAAACTTCAGCGTCCTTAACCTTGATAAACTAATGGAGTTCGATAGCCTTTGTTATATTCTTATATGTTTGTATAACTATGTTTATATATTTATGTGTTGTAGGAAATTTGTGAGAGTCCAGCAGAGTCTCCTTTTAAACTTGTTTTGGGACTGATGGGGTGCTTGTGTGTAGGGCGCGTAGGAACAAATTTACCACAGTTAAAATAAATATCTACTTTAGTGTAAAATATGAAAAATTAAATTAACTTAATAAACTTTTATTCAACAAAGATTAAAAAAACCTTTAATCGCCAAGAACTCCTTCTAGTAATAATCCGACAGAAGTTAATTATATTCACAATCTAACAATAGCCCATTACGTTGCAATTACGTTTTTCTAATCTTCGTTAGGTAATTTTCTTTCTTTCTTTGCAATTGTAAATTTTTGATTAATCTATTTTTCTACTTTTGTTTCTTTTGTTTGTTTGATTTAAATTATTTTTCAATTGTCAAGGGTATATTATTATTAGATTCATTGTGGAAGTTTTTAATGAAATTATAGTAAAGAATAATCAATCCAGATTAAATTTCCATGTGATATTGAAAGCTGTATAAGAAAGATTTGTTGATTATTTATTGGGTTTAATGAACATAAACTGCTTAAAGTAACTAACAAATATAAACTACATACAATTTATACAAATTTCCAAATATTGGGATGACAGACCTAGATCATGTTAAAGTAACAATTATGATTTCATCACCAAATAACAAAAATAAGAATATCACATTTAGTGCAGCCTTATTTAAGACTCGGGTATCATGAGTTTTCTATCTTCGATAATTTAGACCTGTTCACATTAAATCAGTCTATTCCTAGCCCATGGGCCTGTACTTTCTTAATTTCCATTTCAGTCGTTTAATTTATCATTTTAAAGCAAATTCCAAGGTAGATAGTAGACAATGTTTCGTTTAACATGGGTAAATGCATCATATACCTTTCGATGGATGCTTTGAGAATTTTTCATCTACATACCTTTTGGAAGTGCTTAATGATCGAGTAGTAATAGAAAAATTTGGGGTTTCTCAAACTGACATTTAATAAGAGAATATCTCAACATTAGGATATTTCTTAGATATGTGCAGTTTTTATGGTGTCCTCGTTTTCTTTTCGAAATATTACAAAATTGTCAAATTCATTTTCAAAAATACAAGGATCAATGAAATTTTTATAAATATACTTTTTTTCGTCTATTGATAAATTTTCATAAAAAATATGTGAAAAACCTCTACAACAATTTCATTTTCATGAGTTCTTTTAGAATGACTTCAGTAGGATAGATTCTTTCAATAGTTCTGATTGTAGTGATTTACTAATCTAATCTATATAAAATAATATTCCGATTCATTGTTATTAAGTCTCCTCACAATGATATTTTTTTTTCTTCTGAATTACAAATTTCAGTTAAAGCCTCTTATATGGGTGAAAATAAGTTTATAGCAAAGGTATTTAACCTGCGTCCCACACATGGTATAACAAATATAAGTCATTCCAATGTTGATGTTGTGCTTCGCCATTTTTCTAATCCTAATGCAAGATTATAATATTATATACCATGGGCGTCCGCAGGGTGGGACAAAAAAACAAAGTAGGGAACTTCTACATATTAATGTAATACTTAAACATGCAACAATTAGTATCATTTAAATTTTTATGCTCATTTACGAAAAAAAATTGTTACTATATATTCATAGTCATTTTTAGTAATGTGATTTTAGAAATAAACACAGTCAAAAAACATAAAAAAAGTTTTTTTTCGTATATTTTCCATAAATATTTATTCAATTATAAAACAAAATTACAGACTTATTCATAAATATTACTTTTTGAAAAGAAACTGCAAACGTCTGTGATCTTGACCAAATTTATTTATCACTTTGTCCATTATTTTTTGCTTTTTTTACTGTCATTGATTCTGTCACGATGAACACTCATCATGCAAAGTCTATTTTCACACATTGTTGACCTTAGCCACTTTTTGGTTCTTCTCAGTGTGCTAAATGATTTTTCAACCGTGCATGTTGACACTGGCAATGTTAAAGCAATAAGAACTGCTTTATTAATAGCTGGAAAAAGGTCTGTGAATTGTAATAAATCTATCATTCCATCGCGACTTTTGATTTCAAAATCCGACTTTTTATTTGACCACATTTCAAACCAAGTGCTTGCCTCAGCATCAAAGTTTTCAATTTGATACTTCATTATGATGTTTTCTGTGTGAGTTTTGAATTCATCTTTTGAAAGTTTCAACATTTCCACTGGGTGAAGTGAAAATAGACTAAAATTGATTTTGTTGTCGTCATTGAATCTGGTCTCCAACGATGAGATGATTGAATCCAAGTATGGTATAAAGATAGATCGTCGAAAGTATTCTTCAACAGTTGAACCACCATTATTCTAACGATGTGTTTACCTCTTACATTGTCTCGGAATTGTCAACTGGATGTTTAATTGTTCTGTCAATTTCTCACTTTGAGAAATAATGGTCTTAAAAAACTCTTCGGCATTTTGTCTGAATGTGGAAGATTTTTAGGAGCTCTTGGACGTGGCCAAAAACTTTCAGAATGTCTAATTGTGTTGATTGTAGGGCTTGTGCTACTGACTCTAATTTTTTTAGTAGTAAGTGATGATTTGAAGACAAATTAGAAAACTTGTTGTACTTGAAGTACACTATAACTGGTGGGCATTCTGTCGTGTTTTACCATTTGCTTATATGACCAGTGAACTCAGCTGATCAAAAATATCTTCAAAACTTGCAGCAAAAATTCTGATGCTTTGTATTTTGCAGACCAACGTGTTTCACAAAGCAAGTGAACATTTGGAATCAGACTTCTCATCTTTGGGCTTTCTCGAAAAAATCTAATAATGCTCTTAATTGTTCCCATTGTATTCCTAACATCTGGTACAACATTGAGATCATTGATCACAAGATTAAGTCAATGTGATGCACAGTGCACAAAAACAGCTTTAGGGTATCTGCTCCTAATTTTTGCCTGAACGCCACCTTTGCAGCCATTGTTGAGCAGCCATCATAGCCTTGGCCATACATTTTGTCAAGGTTTAATCCAAATCTTGTGCACTGATCAATGATTTTATCAGCTATGGATGTAGCATCAAAATGATCCAGTTTTGCAAATCCAAGGAATTCTTCATNGTGGCCAAAAACTTTCAGAATGTCTAATTGTGTTGATTGTAGGGCTTGTGCTACTGACTCTAATTTTTTTAGTAGTAAGTGATGATTTGAAGACAAATTAGAAAACTTGTTGTACTTGAAGTACACTATAACTGGTGGGCATTCTGTCGTGTTTTACCATTTGCTTATATGACCAGTGAACTCAGCTGATCAAAAATATCTTCAAAACTTGCAGCAAAAATTCTGATGCTTTGTATTTTGCAGACCAACGTGTTTCACAAAGCAAGTGAACATTTGGAATCAGACTTCTCATCTTTGGGCTTTCTCGAAAAAATCTAATAATGCTCTTAATTGTTCCCATTGTATTCCTAACATCTGGTACAACATTGAGATCATTGATCACAAGATTAAGTCAATGTGATGCACAGTGCACAAAAACAGCTTTAGGGTATCTGCTCCTAATTTTTGCCTGAACGCCACCTTTGCAGCCATTGTTGAGCAGCCATCATAGCCTTGGCCATACATTTTGTCAAGGTTTAATCCAAATCTTGTGCACTGATCAATGATTTTATCAGCTATGGATGTAGCATCAAAATGATCCAGTTTTGCAAATCCAAGGAATTCTTCATGAATAACAGTTTCTGTGCTGCTAGAATTCACAAAACGAACTCCTATGGAAATTTGTTCTTTTCCAGATATGTCAGCACTCTCATCTCCAATGATTTAAAATATAATGGATTTATTGGCCACTGAAACAATTTCTTCCCTTATGGGTTAAATGTAATGGACTTTTTTATGCCTTCAAAAAATTTACCATGTGGCCCAGATGATGCAAAAGGTATACACCCCTGGCTTATACCTAATACAAAATTGGCTCTTGCTGATCTTGTATTATAAACTCGCTGAAATGAAATGTTTACACTTCTAATTAAAGCTTGCAAAACTTGTTAATTAATTAAGAAAATTAATGTTCAAAATGCTGTGAATGCTCATTTTAAATGTTTTTAAATAGTTTGCGCTGTAAAATGTGAGTATGCAAATTGTTAATTTAATATATCAAATTATTCCGTTATATAATTTTTATATAATTTATAATTTTTATACATTAAAATAAAAATTATATTAAAATAAAATTATAATAAATATTTAAAAATCTTTAATTACTGTTAAACCGTGTGAACTGAATATTGATTGTATCCATTTAAATTAACTAAAAATTAATATTGAAAAATTTATTAAAAATANATCCATTTAAATTAACTAAAAATTAATATTGAAAAATTTATTAAAAATATTCAAATAAGAGGATTATTTTGCACTAACAATATCTCGAGCAGGAAAACATCAGACACTTCCTTCTACAATCACTTTATATTTACATTTAAATTGTTAATATATTATTTACAATTATCATTTACATACCATACAAATTACATTCTAAATTAAATAATGTACAATATTTAATTTAGTTAAACAATATGCATTATTTAACTAATTCCTCCATTACCATTCATTTAAAAGGCCCGCTTTCTACATTTCTTGTTAGTATTTTACCATCTGGAATGTATTCTGGCATGTATATGTATTCTCTTTTGAGCAAACTTGATCTAATTCAACTTAATTTTGTGAATCCAACCATTTGTGATATATATTTTTATCAAAAACAATTTGCACAGGTTATTTATGTTGAGTTCAGCATAAAAAATGCTTCTTGAAGCAATTCAACCCAATTTCTATGAAATCTATCTTTAACTGAAATATTAATTGCATCCCTAATCGTTCATCCATTCTATTTCTCCGTTAGCTGAGTGATAATAACGGCTTGAAAATTCATGTTGATAGTTAAGGATTTACAAAGTTCTTTCAACATATCACTTTCAAAGCTTTTACACTGATAAGTTTTTATATTTTGCGGTGCTCCGAATTTTATTATCCATTGGTTCTTAATGATAATTGCAGTAGTTTTTTTCATCCTGAACACTCACTAGATTTTCTATGCTGATCAATAATAGTGTTGTGGATAGTATCGCATTGACTGGAAAGAAATCATTGTCATAATATATTGAATACTTTCTTATCTTCAGATTCTTTCCAAAGACGGGGAAACTTCATGCAAAGTTGATAAAACAGCAGGAACACTTGTTCGTCTATATCTATTAGATATATTTTTATTGATTTATTACGATTTTCAACATTTTCTTTATCAACTTCATTTTTATCATCAGCCAATTCGATTGAATTTTTGTGGATAGATTCTAATAATTTAACGTTTTCGCGCCCTGCTTTATTTCCATCACAAGCTTTTTTGTCTGGAGAATTTTTTTTAATAATGAAGTAAACATGCAATGAGACCAATAATATGTTAATAACAAATGCCATTAAACTTAGACCGATAATTAATGGAATTATATTATCATTGCTTATTTTTAAATGTTGCATGGGTGCAAAATTGCAAAATCCAACAATTCCGAATAGAAGTAGATAAAATGTCTAGTAGATCATTGTAACAGTTAATAAAGTTGTTAATAAAATGTAAAAATCTTGAAAAATTATACATTGAATATTTAATTTTTTCCAAAAAACTACCAATGGAAATCACTACAAATAGCTAGGATGTATTTTTATTGTTATAATTAGTTTTTAATAGTCCACAGAAATCAATAAATATTAATTTAAATAATTCTACATCAAAAGGATTTTTTTTTTTTTTTTTTTTTGAACTAAATTTACCTATTTCATTTTATCTTTGATTTTTCTACATTTTTTTGCTAAATCGATTAAAATATTTTTTGTGTTAACTTTGTTGTCTGTAGTTTCAGTAGTTATTTGAAATTTTATTCCAATTGAAAGGTCCATTGTTTCGATTGTTGTATTATTCTTTACTTTTATAATTGTTGATATCTTCCTTAATAGGGTTTTTAGCTCATCTGATTCCGATTTGACCTCTTACCGAAGTTTCGTATTGACAACTGCAAAGTTTTTTCACATTTTCATCGATTTCTGTAACAATCTTCTTGTGCTTCATCATTTTATTTTTCATTTCTTCGAATTTATTTAACTCTTGCATCTTTTAATCTTTATTTTCAAGACTATTTAATAATAGAAACTTTTTTATCCAATTTATGCATCAAAATTTTATCAGCATATTTTTTGATTTTTTAGCAAAATTCCTTGACCGAATCTTGTTTATATTGCAGGGCTTCCTGTAAGTCTTCAATAATTGATTGAGGTTTCACAAAAGCTAATTTGAGTCTTTCTTTGAAGTTCTTCATATTTCTTGAGTTCATTTATTGTCATAATCGCTTTAACAAAGTTTTCATAAAATCGTTCTTCGTTATTAAACAAATGGAAAAATAACTCGAACTCTTCAATGAACTTCAGAATGTCATCTCCAATGTCAAAAGAATCTGGAAGTTTCACAAAATTAGTCAATAGGGTGGTTGTCCATGTTATAATATGTGGACTGAGTATTGATTGTATCCATCCAAATTAACGAAAAATTCAATTTTCAAAAATTTATTATTCATGATATTCTTTTACGCTAACAATATCTCGAGCAAGAAAACACTAGACACTTCCTTTTACAATCATTCTATTAATTTTTTATAATTACATTTACATCTTAATAGTTCATATATTATTTGCATACCATACTTATTAAATTAATTAATATATAATATTTAATTTAGTTAATTAAGTTAAATAATATGCCATATATTTATATATGCCTTATAATATTTAGTATAAGTTGAAGAATAATTTAATATTTAAATATAAAATTTTAAAGAAAATGACTAAAATTTGTTTATGAAATCTATAGTTTCTTTCCATTCTACCTGACCATATCGTAAGGAGAATGTTTGAGTGGAACTTTCTTATAAATAAATCATTGCATGATTATATTTATTATACCAATTTAATAATAAATATTAATATTTATTTATATTAAAATAGTGACGTAAAAGCATCAGATGAAGATATTGAACAGGCAATGAATAGATTTAAAAATGGCTTCATAAATTATTTTGGAATGCAAAGATTCGGTTCAACAGAAATTCGTAGCCACGAAATCGGAAAGTTGGCGATAGCATCGAAGTGGGAAGAAATGATAAAGTTAATTCTTGAACCAACTCCTCAAGATTTACCATTTATGCGTGACTGCAAGACGAAATTCAAAGATACGCAGAACATCGAAGAATTTCTCAAAGCATCATCTAATGGCATTGAACGTTCAATTGTCTCGGGATTATTGAAACATGGTTATTGTTTAAATGCACTAGATAGTGTATGGATTTAGTTAAATTCTTGTTAAATAATTTATAAAACTTCAGTTGCCGAGAAATCTCAGACAACTCTATGTCCACAGTTACCAGAGTTATGTGTGGAATAAAATCGTATCCAAAAGAATNTACTTTTTTTTTTTTTTTTTTTTTTTTTTTGAACTAAATTTACCTATTTTTCATTTTATCTTTGATTTTTCTACATTTTTTTGCTAAATCGATTAAAATATTTTTTGTGTTAACTTTGTTGTCTGTAGTTTCAGTAGTTATTTGAAATTTTATTCCAATTGAAAGGTCCATTGTTTCGATTGTTGTATTATTCTTTACTTTTATAATTGTTGATATCTTCCTTAATAGGGTTTTTAGCTCATCTGATTCCGATTTGACCTCTTACCGAAGTTTCGTATTGACAACTGCAAAGTTTTTTCACATTTTCATCGATTTCTGTAACAATCTTCTTGTGCTTCATCATTTTATTTTTCATTTCTTCGAATTTATTTAACTCTTGCATCTTTTAATCTTTATTTTCAAGACTATTTAATAATAGAAACTTTTTTATCCAATTTATGCATCAAAATTTTATCAGCATATTTTTTGATTTTTTAGCAAAATTCCTTGACCGAATCTTGTTTATATTGCAGGGCTTCCTGTAAGTCTTCAATAATTGATTGAGGTTTCACAAAAGCTAATTTGAGTCTTTCTTTGAAGTTCTTCATATTTCTTGAGTTCATTTATTGTCATAATCGCTTTAACAAAGTTTTCATAAAATCGTTCTTCGTTATTAAACAAATGGAAAAATAACTCGAACTCTTCAATGAACTTCAGAATGTCATCTCCAATGTCAAAAGAATCTGGAAGTTTCACAAAATTAGTCAATAGGGTGGTTGTCCATGTTATAATATGTGGACTGAGTATTGATTGTATCCATCCAAATTAACGAAAAATTCAATTTTCAAAAATTTATTATTCATGATATTCTTTTACGCTAACAATATCTCGAGCAAGAAAACACTAGACACTTCCTTTTACAATCATTCTATTAATTTTTTATAATTACATTTACATCTTAATAGTTCATATATTATTTGCATACCATACTTATTAAATTAATTAATATATAATATTTAATTTAGTTAATTAAGTTAAATAATATGCCATATATTTATATATGCCTTATAATATTTAGTATAAGTTGAAGAATAATTTAATATTTAAATATAAAATTTTAAAGAAAATGACTAAAATTTGTTTATGAAATCTATAGTTTCTTTCCATTCTACCTGACCATATCGTAAGGAGAATGTTTGAGTGGAACTTTCTTATAAATAAATCATTGCATGATTATATTTATTATACCAATTTAATAATAAATATTAATATTTATTTATATTAAAATAGTGACGTAAAAGCATCAGATGAAGATATTGAACAGGCAATGAATAGATTTAAAAATGGCTTCATAAATTATTTTGGAATGCAAAGATTCGGTTCAACAGAAATTCGTAGCCACGAAATCGGAAAGTTGGCGATAGCATCGAAGTGGGAAGAAATGATAAAGTTAATTCTTGAACCAACTCCTCAAGATTTACCATTTATGCGTGACTGCAAGACGAAATTCAAAGATACGCAGAACATCGAAGAATTTCTCAAAGCATCATCTAATGGCATTGAACGTTCAATTGTCTCGGGATTATTGAAACATGGTTATTGTTTAAATGCACTAGATAGTGTATGGATTTAGTTAAATTCTTGTTAAATAATTTATAAAACTTCAGTTGCCGAGAAATCTCAGACA
The DNA here is from genome assembly GCA_959609185.1 of Schmidtea polychroa. Lineage (NCBI taxonomy): Eukaryota > Metazoa > Platyhelminthes > Tricladida > Dugesiidae > Schmidtea > Schmidtea polychroa. The sequence goes on from CAUHTR010007285.1 coordinate 180,690, forward strand.
ACTCTATGTCCACAGTTACCAGAGTTATGTGTGGAATAAAATCGTATCCAAAAGAATTAGAGAATGCGGTAGTAACGTCGTTATGGAAGGGGATTTGGTGGAAACTGGTATTGCATTATCGATAAGTATTTGATGATTATTTAATTATTGTTAGATGACCAAAGCATTATCACATTAAATAAATCTGAGCTGAATAAATATTCTATAACCGATGTTGTATTACCATTGCCGGGTTACGATGTAAAGTTACCGGAAAATAAGAGTGAGGACTTTGTTAAATAATATTAACTAATTATACCATCCAGTATCCGATTGGTATCGAGCCATTCTGGCGCAGGATAATCTAACTATGGAATCTCTTCGTCATAAAGTCAAGTAAGGATTGCATTTGATTGAATATAGTATTTTTATTTCTTTATCAATACCAAAAGGGAGTTTTCCCTTCCTGGTAGCTACCGAAAATTGGTTGCTGTGCCAGAAAATCTGCAATATTCTATCCACAGATATGACGATGCAACTATTCCTCTCATTGAATCTGATGATCATAAATTGAAAAAAGATTTCGTTTTACCCAAATCTGAAGGTTATATAATCTATTTACTATTAAATTTTAACGAATAAATAAAATTAAAATAAATATTTTTGACAGCTAAAATATTGCATATAAAATATCAATATCATTAATTGGGTCAATAATATTATAATTAAAATATTGTCTATGATTTTTATCAAATGATTTTACTTAAGCGGTGGTATAGAAAAATAATAAATTTCAGCCAATGAAGCAAGCACATGGTATTATCACATTGGCTTTTATATAGACCAGCGACGTGGAACCCATGACCCAAGGGTCAGCCACTGACCCACGAAACGAATATATAATGAATAAAATTATATTATATTTACATGAATTTTTGTTAAATTTTTAATAACTAAAATAATATTTGACCCGTAGGTATTTCCAAAAAATGAATTCAATTGTGACCCCTTGTTAAAAAGGTTCGCCATCGCTGATATAGACCAACTTTCAATCATTAAGGTACACTTACTATAATGTAAGAAAAGTTAATCCAATCAAAACCATACAATTACAAAGAAAATTTTATGATATGTGCAACACACCAACAGCACTGTTTGTTAAAAATATTATTACGCTGATATTATTATTATTATTATTATTATTATTATTATTATTATTATTATTATTATTATTATTATTATTATTATTATTATTATTATTATTAAAATATTATTAACCTTATAATAGAATACTAACTAATATTACTATAATAAAGACGCTACCAAATTAGTAATCAAATTCGATAATTTAAAAAATATGTTGTGAAAATAAATTGGAGCATTCTCGAGTATACGACGGATCACAGTCTTTTGGTTTGCTTTGTAATTGTGCATTTGTGTGCTGTAGTTCTATTTGTCCTATATTGAAATGGATATTACGAGCGTCCTTTGTCGTTCTGATTTGGAAAATAAGTCGAAATTGAATTTTATCGATGAATCAGGTGTTATAAGAATTTCTGGAATCATTTCTAAATATGAACCCGCATGTAATCATGGAATTTATGAATATTGCGAAGAAGTACATTATAATAATAAAATTATGGGTCAACACGCAAATTTCCCCCGAAATTAGCGATTAACGCAAATTTTCACCCTGATGTAATTAAAAGATAATTGTTTGATAATTAAAGAATAATAGAACAAAATATAAAACTATAATAAATATAAAATAAGGTTGATCAGATTTTTATTAAATCAATTAAATGTTGAAAATCATCACGACAAACATTATTCTTAAACATAACCCTTTTTTACATAACCCTTTCATTTGTTTGATTAGTAACTTTATCTTGCTCCACATAGACTCCATATGCTCCACATAAATATTTTTAAATTGATTTTTGATAGAGTTATCTATTAGATATCTATTAGATAACATTATATATTATCTGCTACTATCTTATCAACATGTTAATTAACACGCAAATTTTCCCCCAAACGATTTTGATGAAAGGAGAAATATTTGGCTAATGAGTTTCGAATTCATTTTTTGTGATCGTAAATAAATGTATAAAAAATTTCAATTATTAATAAACTAGCCGTATTCCCGTGCTTCGCTATGGTTCTATTTTTCTAATTAATTAATGTTTTAATAAATTACTAAGTTACAATTTTCACATTATTTATAATTAGCATAATAATAATAGTTACAATATAAAATATAAATAGAGTTTGCCATTTTTGAGGTTTAATATTGTGTTGCAATACCGCACCGTTTTTGAAATAAAGTAATTTAAGCTAAGGGTATACAAAAACTCAACCAGGTAGCCAAATGCATTCTCCCCTATAGAACTCAATTATTCATAGGTTACCATTCTTCAGATAATGAATTGTACATAATTAATGCCATGTCATTTGTAGAGTTTAGAATCTCCTTATCATTCAACAATGAAGATTCTTTTATGCTCAAGTTCTTAAATTCCGGGTCGATTCTCTCAGTTAAAATATTGAAATATCTAACTTCCTAATATAGCTCGTCCGTAAAATCAATTTTTCCATCCTCTTCAACTTACTCATCTCCATCCTTAATAAAACTAAATAATTCAGAAAACTTGTTTACCTTAATATTTGCTTTAATACATTCCTGCATTAAATTTACCCAAGTCGATTTCGTTTTCGCTTATAGTAAAATCGTCTTAAAAACATTTTTGTGGTATAAACCTTTGTAATTATTAATTAAAATATAATTAGATCTACTTACGGCGTTAAAACAATAAAACGAAAAAGAAAAGTAACGAAATCTCACAGCTATCTTAATTTGTAGGATTTTATAGGTTAATGACAGTGAATTAAATGTTTTCAAAAACAGTCGTACATGAAAATAATTGGCGATGGACAGGCAAGAAAAACTATACGGCTTTTGTAACGTCAAAATTGCATCATTTACGATAAAATATATATGTTGTACTTTATATTGAGGTATCGAAAAAATCTCTTTTTAGTTTGCAGATTTGGCATCAAAGGTAAATGTAAAGATCCATGTAAATTTTCAACTATCTAATTGCAGAGAAGAAGAGGAAGAAATAATTAAATATTTATAGAGGAAATGGGGAAAATTACTGGAAGATTTTTATTCCATAAAACTGTTTAAAATCAACTTTTAAAATGTTTTATTTTAATTCAAACAACTTACCTACAATGAGAATTAATTCCAAAGATATCTAAAAATATTTTTAATTAAAAATATTAAAATTAACACTTTAAAATTTATATTAAAATAATAATGAAATTCAGCCTGATGTTCTAATTGATTGAAATTTGGGTGTATACTGTTTAAGTAGAACAAATTTGGGATCACATTATCTTATTCTGTTTAAATATACACTATTTTTATTTGTCAATATTCCTCTTGATAAATAATTTTACTGACCTGATTTCTTCAATTTCTTGTAAATAAAAGTATCTGAAATTCTTTTTTGTTTTTTCTTATTTGATTTTATCAAAGAAATTTCAATTTTCAATAAAATAATATTGACAAAGGATTTTGTTATTTTTACGGAAAACTGCCAAAGCATGAGCTGATGTTGTGACTGGGAGGCTGATTTCAGATTAATGAAAAACTTTAATATTCTTTGAATTTGATTTGATATTATTTCTTTAATTATAAATTTTAACAATAATTAATTTTTTTCCAGGTTCTTTGAAAGCAGTTATATTAGAATTTACTCTTGCAAAGTCAGCATATGCTACAATAGGCATGAGAGAACTAATGAAAACTGTCACAGTTATCCAGTAGTAGATGGGGATTTTTATTTATTGAAATAAATTTATCAAATTGGTTTTTCGCAATATTTTTCTGTGAAATATTTATTCGTAATTTTTTCTTTAAATGTCATATAATATCTCCTTCATTATATGAAAAACAGCCAGTAACTATCACGTTACACAGAAAATATAAATTTATCAAAAACGATACACATGAAAAATAAATTTTTCAACTTTAAATAAAGTTTATTTAAATTGTCAAATTTTCGAATTGTGCATCTTGTCATGGATAATAAGAAGGGAAAGCCTTGAAGAACTATTGGAGACTAGTGGTGACGGAGTAGAAAAAATTGGTATGGTTATGGACCTAAAACTATTTAAATTTTTATATGTTGTTATATATTTGACGATAGAAATACCCGAAATGAAAAAAAGCTTATTGATAAATTTACACCAAAAAAAAAGAAATGATGCGCATTTAAACAATACATTCCATCAAAACCAACCAAATATAGAATCAAAATATATTCACTTGTCTCTAAAATGTTTTATACCTATAATTTGGAAATTTATGCTGAGAAGAAACGCGATGGACCATCGAACAGATGTAGTGAAAAGAATGATTGATCCATTACATGGATTTGGTCACAACCTGAGAGCAGACAATTCTGTTGCATATTTTGTGCTAGTCGGTGTCACGGTCTGACTCCTTGGTGTCCTTTTTGAAATTAAGTTCAACAACCCAACACAATAATCTTTATTCGAAACTAATACAATTACACTTTTATCGATTGCACTCTTTAATGAAACAACCACAACTTTAAACAACTCTTTTGCTTTGTACCTTTCAATATCAATCTGAACCTTGCGCAGGGATTAATCTTCCGACGGTAGATGTCTGTTTCTGGTACGCTCAATTCGAAATTATTTCACTAAGTTCAATTCTCCTTTGCTTCTTCTCACTAGATTATCCCTTTACGTTTCTTCGATTCTGTTTACTTGCAGATCGCTTTTTTACCCATCTTGTAATTTTATTATCCCCTAATTAAATATCTTTGAATTCCTTTTTTTACTCGTCTTTTTTGATGGCTTTCCCCAATTTAATTATTCGTCGACTGATTTAATTGCCTCTAGCTAATTTGATTGACTATTCGTGTCCTCTCACACTGCTCGGGTTTTCTCTTAGGTAATTAATTTTAGTCTTTTGTAATTAAGTCCTTCTAAACCCCCTCCCCTCATTTTATTTTATTATATTCGAACTCGTCTCATTGTTCGGCATCCACCCATACCAGTTTCCCCCGGAATATATTCATTTTAAATTTTTTCTGATTTTTAATTAATATTTTTATACTTTAGATTATTATTGTGAATTTAGTGTTTTTATTGATTTTTACCTCACTTTTGTACCTCTCTTGTTGAACCCCAACAATTGGTTCACTACCCTGAATTTAGTGAAAGAACTGAAAGAGATTAAAGTTTCCTATGTAAGCACAGTAAAAAAAACCAAACAGAGCTACCACCTGATTTTGTCACAACAAAATTTAGGGAAGTGTATTCAAGTAGGTTTGTATTCAATCGCGGTACCACATTAGTAGTATTTTTGGGTCACTGGGTCGTTGGTGATATTTATATATTACAAATTCTTACTCTGACTCCAAGCGTGCTTTTAGCTGACCCACAAATAACAATCGATCAACAGGAAACTTTATTGATAATCAAAAATAATTTTCACTACACTATGACACATTGCTTTAACAATCTGGCCGACGATTATACAGCGCTTTTTACGACACTCTATAACGAATAGCACTCGCGTATAACACCGGATTTGAAGGATCACTAGCTACCGATTGGTTCTAACAACGGGGAATTTGACCTGTCTGTTTTCTTGCTGTGACTTGGGTTCTACCCGCTAAACCTTTTCTTTAGCACTCTCTGATCAATAATTAGCTTTGATTTCTCCTTTAATTTTCTTCAACAACTTTCTTCAGATATCTCAATAACTTCTTGTCGTCTGGTTTCAATCAATTCTTATCTGACGATTATTCTCCGACAATTATTCTCTAGCAATTATTCTTTTACCAATTCGTCTCGATAAATCTTCACAGTTCGTTTTCTCACAATTTCTTGTTACAATTTTCTTGCATGCACAAACGATAATGGATGACGTCGCTTATCAAGATATGAATGCAGTAAAAACGTGCATTATGCACAAAACATGCGGCTTTTTATTGTAATAAATGTAAGAAATTGCTTTCGCTAATTTTATAGAGCAAATGTAATAATAAACATGTTTTTTTTATGTGAGTAAAAAGTTTGTTTTTGTAAAAGTGGACCTGACAGTGGGTTAAGTTTCTTAAATATGATGCTTTAAATTTATGAATTTCTAGATTTTCATATATTTTTATATTGATCTCATTATATGATTTATATTTGATTATTTTTTAATTTAATTTATGAAGAGAAAGAGTTCACTTTCCTCTTCAAAGGAAGTTGCAAAAAAGGTTTACATTATTACAATAATATTTACACTTGATATTTTTGAGAAAATCTTACAAATCTTTTAGAAAACTCACGGATTAGATCAATGGAAAGCATTAATCACATCATTTTTGATGCAAAGTTTAACCCTAGGTACTTTGGAATCTTTTGGAGCATTGTACGTACCTATAATGGATACTTTGTTAAAAGATGATCCCCTGAAAAGCACAAAAGCAGGTAAAAAATTAAGAAAATCTTTAGAATGTGAAGTAAGATTGTATTTTTTTTTAAATTTCATATAATATCTCCTTTATTATATGAAAAGCAGCCAATAATTTATGGCTGTTGGTGTATTAGTAAAATTTCTAAAAATCTAAAAAATTTATAAACTTATTATTAAATTTATGAATAGTAAAATTTATTTATTAATACAATTAAACTATAAATTAAAATTAAATTTTAGATAATTAAATCAATTAAGGGTACTTCCGTGTTATCTTACCACCAAAAATTAAATTATAAAATACAATTAAAATAACAATAAAAAAATGAGCGAATACATTATTGATGACGTTATTGAACATTATTGAACATGAATTTATTAAGGCTATCTGTGATTTATGTGATTATGTGATTATGCGAGTTTATGTGGCGCAAACGTGTTCTAAGCAACAGTGCCGATGTGCTCGACACTATTCTCAACGACATTGTGGTTTTCTGGCCACATGGATGACCATTTACAAACTCTATACAAACATTTGCTGAGTTTGTAACTGTGATTTAGAAAATAAATATAATAATTATTTGTTCTTTTTTAATTTAATTTTTGGGGGTAAGATAACACGAAGTACCGAATTAAGAAATTTATTATTAATGTCAGAATTCAGTGGTGGATCCAGATCATCTAGTAGGAGAGACAATTTTTAGGTTTAAGTTATTTTTTATAAATTGTTATAAAATCAACCAATCAAGGCTGTAGGTCGGGGGTGCCCACTAATTTTTCTAGGAGAGCTACATTCACATCCAAAATGTGTATGCGATCTACTTTTTTAATACTTACATAATATTTACAAAATTAAATTAAACTAAATTAAACTAAATAACATTTTGGAAATGGTGAAATCAAAATTAAAAAATGTTATTTAGTATTACCATAGAAATGGAACACAGAACATGAAAATTGGCAAAAAAATTTAAGCATAAAACAGAAATTTTATATAAAATCTAAATTTATATAAAAAATATTTTTTTTATGAAGATCTACTAAAAAATCCTTCGCGATCTACCGGTAGATCGCGATCGACCTTATGGGCACCCCTGCTGTAGGTGTTTTACGAGTCTAAAATACATTAAAAAGATTACTTAAAGAAATTGAGAATCAATACGAAATTTAGTTGCTATTTTTCCAAAGCACTGTTAGAAAGTTCAATTTTGGCAAACTTACCCTATACCAATAAACTATCAGTATAAACGAAATAAATATTGTTATTTGTTGGGTTCGAATTATTTAATTAAAGAGACGTACGGACTAAACATCAATCAAATACCACCAACAAAGAAATATAATACATAAGTTTGATTTGCTCCATATTTTACAAATTTGTAAATATAAATTTGCAATGTAAAAACTTAAAAACATTATTTTATGAATATTCGCCATTTATCCCCAAAAAATGTATATTAAAAATGAAAATTTGTGCCAAATCATATAAAAAAGCTTTAATTGAAAAAATGTTGAATTGTGAAAATTCGGAAAAAGACCAAATTTTGTAAGGTCTTTATTTGAAAAAAAATTGCTGAAGTTATGAGTCATCTTTTGGTTTGCACACCAACCTGTTTTTAAGATGATACTGTAAAGTTTTGCATGACTGAAGTAGGAAGAAAAAAACAAATGACACACTTGAAGATTGAATATTGAAGATTATATTCGAGAAAAGATAAGTCTTTTTATTCAACAAAAACAAGAACGAAATTTTGAAGGAAACTTTATTAAACACCAACTATGAACAAAAATGAGATGAAAGCTGCATATTTGTCCCTGACAAATCTTTAGAAGACACTTATATTTACAACCACGATCGACTCGGGGCTTTGGTTTTGTAAGAATTTATCTAGAACACTGATTCTACTATCAGCAAGGAAATTGTGGCTGAGTACAACAATGTTAGCGTTATTATTGATGAATAAAAAATATTAGTATTGTTAGATTATATTTTTCTTTCGTTCGTAAAAGATCCTTGATTAGAAGCCATGTGCGTCTGCAGGAATTTTTCCAAGGGGGGGGGGCAAAAATATATTTTTTACCAAGTAGACAATTTTTCTAGGGGGGAAGAGAGTTGAAAAAAATGCATGTGTATAATAAATATTTGGGGCATTATACAAAATAGGACTTTTTTTAAAACCAGAACGTCAGTTAATATTGAAAGTTTTTATACATATAAGATGATTTGAAATCATTGATTTCCAGATATAATTAATAACATTAAAAAAAACAGGAAGCCTCTTTAAATTAAATTTTTTTATTAATTTTTTTTTGTCTTGGATTTTTCTAACATTGTTTGAGCGCATCTATTAAAATGTGTTTAAATTAATCGAAAAATAGAATGTTTTGGAAATTCAGGGGGAGGCAAATCCCCCCCCCCCCCCTCGCCCCCGAGCCCACCTTGCTGTCGTCCATGTTAGAAGCCCTTTCTATTATTTTTTATCTTCTTTAAAAAACACGAATATAAGTCCGGGTTTATATATGACGAAAGACGGTAAATAAGTTTTTTTGAAAATCTTTTTAAAATAATGATTTTTGAAAATATTCTTTTGTAATGATAAAAATATTTATTATTTACAAATAATTTATTAATTCAAGTTTTTATATAATTCCATGTCTAAAATTTATGTCTAAATAATTAGAAAATATTCTGTTAAAAATAAATATTAAATTATATGTCAATGACATTTTAAAAAATAAATAAATATAACTTATAAATAAAAAAAATATTAAAATAAATTTGCCAAATAATAAATAAATCCTATTGGTTTGTACTGACAACTCAACACACATTACAAAAATGCAATGGAACGAAACCAGATGTAAATTTGTTATAATTTTTGCGCAAAATAGCACGCAGAAATACATATTAAAATAGTTATTTATGTTTTGTTTATGTAAATATTTTAAAGTTTATCTATATAATAAAATAATATTTTCAGCATTAGTTGGCTCATTGACTACTGGGTTTTTAATGGGATTTTCTCCTAATTTCCAGTATGCTTATAAACAAGCTGGGTGCACAACTAATAGCTTTGCTCGGCGGTGTAATTGTATTTATTGCAACTTTAGTTTCATCATTCATGACATCATTTTATTTGATGGCTCTTTTCTATGGCGTCTTTTTCGGTATTGGATGCTCGATGCTCTTCATTAGCAGCAATGTTGTCATTTCAAGATATTTTCAAGAAAATAGTACAGTCGCATATGGAATTTTAGGTCTAGGAAATGGACTAATGAATTCCATAATGCCTCACGTAATTAGCTATTCGGTTGCCTCTATTCAATTAGCTGGAACAATTCGAATAATATGTTTCCTGCTTAGTTCTATTATGTTCTTTCCATTATATTGGAGTTCTTACAAATATGATAATAAAGACGAACCGGTAATTGCTTATCTTCCTGCTAGATTGTTATCAACGAAACTAACAATAAGTAAACATGCTGTTAATGACCGAAATTACACGAGCGAACAGAGGAGGTCATCAAGATTTACAAGGGAAATAGATTTGAAAAATGGTATTTTTTTAAAGTCTACATGTTCATATAAATGATAAAATCTTTAATATCTTTTTATTCTCAATAAATCAAATTTTAAAATGCACAACCCTCGGCCTTTTAAAAACGTTCACATTTTTTAACCCAAATCTTCTAGGAAGTCGGGCAAATAAAAAATGCTTCTCGACTGAAAGTCTATATAAACAAAATATATTTTTTATCACTTTTCGCAGCATTAAAAATGACATAAATCGGTTCATAAATTGAATTTTAACTGTAATACATTGTCTTCGACCAGAACCGAATCAAAAATATAATAGAACCAGAGTTTGAGCATGACGGATATAATATCACCAGACCTAAAAATCCTTAATTTTAATAAAAATATAAAAATTAAATAAAAAATATCTGCTAAAATATTTATTATATATTTATATTTTTGATTATATTTTTGATCAAAATCAATTTAAAAAGGCAATGCCGAAAATTCGTGAATATCAAAAAAACATCGATATATTTACTGATTCATAGTCAAGCTTTATAATAAATACAATGCCAATTGAAAAGAAATTAGTGGTGAAATTTGAAAAAAGTTCTTATAATAAAATATTTACACTTATAATAAAAAGAATAGTAGTCACTTAGTGCTAGGTTTGACGAATTTGTTGGATTAAGCAAAACCGATCAGCCAAGTTCCAAAATATTTCGTTGTGCAACTTTTTCCGCGTGGGATTTTGCGTTTTCATGCAATAAGGTAACCATTTTTCTGTTAATAAGTAAATGATGCTTTTGTTACAGTTTATCTGAACCTACTGCAACTGTTAAATGTATAAAGATACAGTAATAGTTTCTTTGCGTAAGAATTCGAAATAAATAATTCTTCTGTGATCCCACCATATACATTACAAAATCTTTTCCCGTGTACGCTGGATTTTAGTTTTTTCTTTGGCCGCTGATATTTGTCTCACATTGTCGTTTTCAAACAAAATTTTCATATGATCAATTTTTCGTCTCTCGTAACAATCTTATCCAAAAATAGTTCCCTCCTTATGCCAATAAAGCGGAGTAGTAGCTATCTATCTTCTGTTACTTTTATTTGTTAGTCAAACTTGCAACTCCGTACCTTTAATAGTTTTTTGAGATGACGATCGACGATTGATTGGGATGTGCTTAATCTCTCTACAGGTAAATAATCATAGTTTATTGAAAAGAACTTTTGAAAATGTTATTGGTATTTTAATTTAGATAAGCCTTAAGGATATCTGATGTTACAAACGTTAGTTAAAATGGTCTGAAACAAAAGGAAGCTATTGAAGTTTAAAAATATAAGCTAAAGTCTTGTAATGTCGATCTAAAAATTCAGTTGACAAAATCTCAACTGATAATTAAAATCAGCGGTCGGGAACCTTTTTCAACCTAAAAGAAAAACTATAAAAAAGATTTAAACCTTTTTGAATAACTGTGCTAAATTTAGTTCATATTTCGTAGATTTTAACTGCACTAAGGCTTTCAAACTTTCATTTTAGTCTACTCCGGTTATTTTTTTTAAAATTCATCGATGAAAAAAATTGTTCGCAATTTTATGTAGAGCCAAAAATTGTTGATAGACTGTTAGCAAGGTTTCTAGAATTTGGATAAATATTTGGCAGTGAATTCCAGTATTTGGATATCATATCTTGCAACGTATCTTTCATTTCTGACTCATTGATTGCAACCTGTGCTAGAATATCTTTAAATTTATCAACCCAGATACTTTTAATCTTAATTTCTATACGTTCTAATTCTAGTGCTGTAGTACATATGTTTAATACTTCTGTGGTAATACTTAAAATTAGGTCTTTCACAGTTCTAGCATATAGTGGTATGTCGTTTATCTTCTTTAATATTGCATCTTTATTTTTTAAATCATTATAAATGAAAAACTCACGTTCTGAAAATTATTTACCAGATTTTGCAATGATAATAAGAATACTTGCTTCTGTTGTGGTCGATACAGAACTTTGTTGAATCAGCTGCTTATTATTGCAATTCATCAACAGCTTTTTTCCTGATTTAGTATATTTTTTACCTAAGTATGCATGGTTCCCTTTAAAGTGTTGTTCAAAACTGCTTACTTTATTATTCTGAAGTTGTAGCAAACATATTAAGCACTGTAGATTACTATTAACTTCTATAAATGAAAATTGCTCATCCGACAATTTATTAGAATTTCTTGTTTTTATCTGTGATTTTCCTTTTTTTCGAACAGGGTTTCCAGTGGCAACTCAACATTTTCCAACTTAAACTCGTCAAACATCTTCTTTTAATAAAAATAACCCTTATTTTTTTAATTTTCCAGTTCAAACTCGACGTATTTTAAATAACGAGTAATATCAAATCTAATAATTTTGTTCTTAGTCTCTTACTAAATTTTAGTAATGCTTTTAAATAGTAGCGGCTCGTACTCAAAGATTTTGAGAAAGCAATAAAAAAAATTTAAAAAAAAAATTTTATTTATATAAAAACTCAATTCTTCTTGTTTTTCTACAAAATTCATTAAAATAAATCATAAAAATTGTTTTTAGTAGCCAAAAGTTCTTTTTAAAAGATATAAAAAATTTAAAATATTGAATTTCTCAAAATTGAAGTGCTTTAAATAATTTATAAATATTACTATAAATAAGGAATTATATGAAATACTAGCTGGGGTACCCGGCGTTGCACGATTTAAAAAATAGTAAACAGATTCAAAATAAAGAAATTTATTTCAATTCATTCATTTAAAAAAAATAATTTAAAAAATACATAAAAATTTAATTAAAAAAAAGTACATGTAATTTATAAATCACTTATGATAAAGCTTATCGATAGAATATATTTTTGGTTTTTCCTTCTGGTGCAAAAATGAAAAGATTTCTTGGTGACAAAACTCTAGAACATGCCACATATAGCTGTCCATGGGCAAAGCATGCTTCCTCAAGTACAATACCTGTCATTTTTAAAGACTGTCCCCGTGCCTTGTTGGAAATTGGAGGTGCTTGAAATCAAAAGGCATATCTGTTGATATGAGTAGAATTCTTGGGATGAACACATCTTCTCCTTTGGTGCAGCCTGTCAAAATTGTGGCTTCTATTACATAAGGTAAGAGATTCGATGCTCAATCGTGTTCAATTGCATAGTTTAGGGATCCAATTTTAAGTTCCAAGTTGTGTGAAGGCATGCCAGGATGCTCCAATGAATTCAAAAACTATGTTGGATAGTAAACAGCTTGGGAGGGATCTGTAACCGTATCAATTGATTTGTAGGTTTTTGAAATGCCTTGTTGAAAATTGTGAATTTGAGATTTGATGCTGTTAACACTTGAATTCTTTGGAGCAAGAATGGCCGTTTCGCACAACCACTCAGGATTTTAAAACTGGTCTTGGATGTTTGAAAAAACTGCAAATTTCAACCCCTCAAGTGACTTTATTACAGTGCAAAAAATGTGATCGGAAAGAAACAGTTCCTGATGTTTGGTCTACCTGCCACTTTCCATCACCGTTGAAGCAATTGATGTGAGAAGTAGCCTGCTGCATTATCTCCATGTAAATGGAGTTTCATGTTGGTTGTCAGAGTCATTTTCTTGACCTGTTTCCACGGAGTTGAAGCTTTGAGGAAGGCATTCAACTCATCGCTTGGTGTTGACCTTGGAATGACAGGCAAAGTTTGTCGAAAATCTCCAACTAATACCTAAACTGTTCCTCCAATTAGTTTTGTGTTTCCTTTAAAATCCTGAAGAGTTTTGTCCAAGGCTTCAAGAGCTCGCTTGTGTGACATTGTAGACTCATCCCAGACAATGAGAAAACACTGTTGTAGTACCTTGGCCGTTGCTGATCCTCAGAATGGTTCATGTTCTAAGGTAACTTGAAGGTAGAATGAGCTATTGATGCTATGCCCGAATAAGCAACTGCTAGAGCAATACCTTTATTTCGTCTGATTGTGGCCAAGAGAAAATTGATCACAAATGTTTTACCTGTACCTCCTGGAGCATCAAGGAAAATGATTCCACCTTTTTTTGAGGTAACCAATTCTAAGATGTGAATGTAGGCAGCTCTTTGATCCTCAACTAAACGTGGTTGATTTTCTGAGACATAGGCCATCAATTCATTGGTGTTATAATTTTGTTCTCGTAGAATTTCACTATTCTGAAGATTGTTTTCATTTCTTTGAGAAGTTGGTAACCCGAACTGCTCCAGGCTCTTTCCTGACATTGATACACACAAATCCTCCAACAACATAAGACACCGGCTGTAAATCTCATCAGAGAACTCAATTAGCAGTGTCTGATTCTCTCTCTTGGTTTGCAACAGAATGTCCTCACTCAAATCTGTTTTAAATATATCCCAAAGATCATTTTTTGTCAAAACATTTTGGTCAAAATTGGAGTTTAAGGAACCACCAATCTGTTGTCCATTTCTATTTCTTGATATGTTGAACCAATCTTCATTTTTATTTTTGCAGTAACACCACCATCTCCTGTTTTACGGCGTCTGTACACAGGATATCCATCTTCACCAGTTTTAATTTCTTGTATCAAATTTCTTATATATTTTTTTGAGCATTTTCCATCAATCATGCAAGCAAAGTTTCTGTTCAAATTTCCACAGGGTCCATGCAGCATATTAATATTAAATTAATATTAAATATTTAAAATCAATATTAGAATGATTTTATATTACAAACAAAATTTTGTATTGAAAATGTATAAAAATCGAATAAATATAGGGTTAGGGTACTCTAGGGGGTTACCTGGGGTTGAAACATACCCTATGACCTGTCCCGAGTCAAATGAGGGCCACATGCAAAATTTCAGCACTCTAGGTCCAACGGTGGGGAATTCTATAGAAAACAAACTTTCATCTTTATATATTAGAAGATAGAATCTGATACTATATGCAGAAATATAATCATTCGTATAATAACAGAAATGTTTAAAATGCAGGTTAAAAAGTAAAACGTTAAAAATTAAAATATACGAAATTTGTAATAAATTTTTATTCAGATTTTTTAAATATTTAAGAGTCACATTTTTTTTGAGATAAGAGCCGCCGGTTCTTGATTTCTGGTTTAAAATAAAACAGTTAGGAGGCTGGCTGCTAAAGTGAATTGTATTTTAAAAGAGTCTTTATTTACTTTCATATTTATCTTTTGGTTTCACTTTTGATCTTTTTTTAATTCAAAAACAATATATATAAATATATATATATATTTCTCGAATAAAGTTAAATGACCATATATAAGGTCTATCAAAATGAATAACCTTAAGTTGAGATTAGTGATAAGCGAAATCACTCGATAAAGGGTCAAATTCAAAATAAATTACTCAACGGGGCCATATTTTAGGGGCTCAGAAATTTTAATTACACTGAGTCCTAATAAAAATCAAACTATGTCATATAAGTAGTGAAAGGCTGATTTTTGAAATTTTATTTTTTATAGAAATTAAATCTGAATTTAAAAAATTACACAAAATTTTTCTTTCAAATATTTTTTAAATTATTGCTTTTAATTAAGCACACAAGATTGAGCAGAACGAAAATTGTTGTCTTTATACGAGGAAAAAATCTAAAATAAAAAAGTATATAAATGATTCAAATATACATGATTCAATAATAAAAACCAACAATTCAAATGGTCCTAATTTTTATGTCGTACCAGAAAATAATGAGGAACCACAATCTTCCAAATCCATTGACAATCAAACTCCAACTAATAAAAAAGGAAAACTCGACGACGATAGGAAAACCAAATTTATTATTTCTGATCTTAACTTTCAAGATATAGGACTTTTTCAAAAGTCTGTTACATCATTAGGAAGCAGCTCTATTGGAGATGATCTTTATAATAGATTCTCCAAAGAATCGTCCCACTCGTCAACTAGAACAAGGGATCATATATTGGCTATTTTCAAAAATTTGAAATGTTGTCAAGCTGACGTTTTTAAGAGTAAACCATATGTGACCCTCTTATTTGGAATGTTTATTGCCATGTTTGGCTATCAAGTACCAAATGTTCACATTGTAAGAATTTAGTTTTAAATTCTTTTTTTAAAATTATTCATACTTACTTTTGATCGGATCATGTGAGATCAGATCACCATTAATAAAATTAATTAATGTATATTCATTGAATATCTCATGAATGAAAACACATATAATGAAGATGTAAATTTTATATATTTTATATAGTTTAATTATCACCATAAGGTAGGTTTCGGTTTTTGTTGATGTTTTTTTGTTTTAATGTTATTAAATTTATTAATATATTTCAATAACATTAAAACAAAAAATGATCAATAAAAACCGAAACCTACTTTAAGGTAATAATGAAACTAATTGACAGAAAATTCAAAGCTTGCATTAATTGAAAGGAAAATATAAAAAGAAATGTATTATTTTATTCAAGTTTATAGATAATGAAAATATAAATTAGGGTAAAGATAAATTAATCTTTAATAATAACACCAATTTTTACAATAATACAGTAAAACATCTAATTAAGTGAACCCTATTTTTAGAAGAAACGCGTTTATGGTTTCCGCCTCCTAAAATCAAATCAAATATAGTCACGACGGAGAAAGGATTAATTGAAAAATATATAAAATCAAATATGAGTTTATTTTACCCCAATGTCATATTTTTATAGAATTAATGTCTAAATATTAACTTTTGTATTTTAACATATTGAACACTATACCGGTCCCTTGGAACCGATAGAGATTAATTAAAAAAAATAGATTTCATATCTAAAATAATATAAAAACATTATAAGCTATTCACATTTTAAACATATTTTAAAGCATTTACAAAAATAATATTTTCTTTTTACAGGAGTTTTCAAGATATTTTTAATAAAATTCCTAACTTTTTTTCTTTTAAAATCTTTATTTATAGTTTCATTGCATAGCTTACAAAATTTTCTGTTTTATTTCATAGTTGATGATGACTTGAATTAATTAATTTTAATTAAATTCATTAATGCTTCAACTTAGTGAGGCAATCTTGAATTAGACCTATGCTCATCAGTATAAATAACAATATTTGCCGCTACTTAATCTAGAATTATTGGAACAATTGATGCTTTATCGGGTATTACCCTTGCAAAGACTCTTTTTTTATGATCTCCAACTTCAATACATAGTTTTGAAATTGAGGATGGCTGCTTCATCTATTTCTCTGTTTATTTCAAAACAGCTCTTTGTCGCATTGCGTACCAGATCAAATGGAACAATACAATACCGCATGAAAATGAAAATAGCGAAAACCAGCTCCCAGTATACATAAACACAGATAAACTCTATCAACCAAATCCTGATGCAGAATTAGATTCAACACTCTCAAAGGTCTGTCGCAAAATCATGGAGTTAGTTGAGAAGGAAAGAAGAAAACCATATCTCTCAAACCTAACGAAAGACGAACAGGCAATATTAAAATCCCTTAAAAAGAAACCGTACGTTTACTTACCAAGTGACAAGGGGGGAGAATTTTGCATTATAGAGAAGAATCGTTACTGTGAAGCTGGTTACGAACACCTCGGCAACATCGAAACATACAAGAAAGTCAGCCGCATGTCACCAAACACCATCGAAATGAAGATCAACAAAGTATGGAAAGCCATAGCTTTGGAAATGAGGCTCAACAACAGAATAACCAACAGCTTCGTCACAAAAAATTCTGATCTTCCTAACTTCTACCACCTAATTAAAACTCACAAAGAGGGTCCTGGTATCAAAATTATTATTATTATTATCAAATGATGATTGCTTGGTAGCAGCATTTATTATTTAAAACAATAAAATGGTAATTTAAGCCTTTTGCTGCAAATAATGTATTTAATGAAAGAATTTTCGACTATAAGATAGTCCTTGTCAATTGACAAGGACTATCTTATAGTCGAAAATTCTTTCATTAAATACATTATTTGCAGCAAAGGCTTAAATTATCATTTTATTATTATTATTATCATTATCATAAGTGGGATAACCACATCCTCGAGAACTTTCTTAATCATTATTCATATTTTAAGAGCATGTATAAATAACTTAATATATTCTATTAAATGCGATTTAGGTAAAATTTGCACAAGAAATTTCCTCCACGTATAATGGACAATTACTTCTTACTTGTCTTGGAGGTTCATCAGCAATTGGACCCTTTATCAATGGCTATTATCATGGACCGCTTTGCTTGTCGAATATCCAAATATCGTCTTTATCAAATATTTGTTATAGGTTATGGAATTGTTATTTTGACTTTGACAATAACTACAAATTATTCAATTTTAATTGTTGTTTGTCTTGCTATCGGATTCTTAGATGGGTCATTTTCATGCTTAATTGGTCCCCTAGCTATTGATTTAGTCGGTGTTCACAATGCTGGTCAAGCAATCGGGATATTTTTCGGTGTTATTGCTCCTTCAGTCATGGTTGCTCCCCCACTGGCAGGTTAATATATTATTATTCGACAACAATTGTTTAATATCCATTAAAATATTATTTAATTTGAGTTTTTAATTACTTTAATAAATCAAATATTTTCATATGATTTTTAATAACCTTCAATTAGAATTCTAGCAGACTTATCTAAATGAAACAATATTTATTCAAACAAAATAATATATAACACTTTTACGGGGAAATATTTTTGAAAGTGGAATAAATTTAAAAGTGTTTAATATTATTAATTTAAATAATTTTTATTTGTGCAAGGAAAATTTATTTATGGTTTTTCAACAATAAAATAATTTTACAAACAATAGCTTAAAAAGATATCCAATTATCAATAACTTTAAATAAAGTGTGTAGAAACAGATCAAAAGGAAATCAAATAAATAATTTAAATTTTTGTTATTAAAAATTAAAAAAATTAACGAAATTACATTACATTACAATTAAATTATGAAAAATTAGAAATCCTATAAAAATTTAAAATAATTTTTTTTAAGAGCTTAGATATAGTTTTATTATTTTTCTTGTAAATTTGGTGTTTGGTAGAGCCTTCCATAACTCCTCCTATGTAGATTGCTCCAATAATAGATAGCATACTACAATTGGGAAAATATCATTGATATTACATTAATTTGCATTCTGACAAAAGATATTTAAAAATTATTTTTAAAAAACATTTAATTATTTTTTAATTATACTTCCTGAAGACAACACTAAATTAAGTTTAAAAAAGACAAATTGGAAATTAAAATAGCAAGAATTTCTAGATTAAAAGAGTAGAGCAACATCAATTTCTATACCGTTTTCCTAATCTTTTTTCTTCTTTTCGAAGAATATGAAACAGCAACAAATAATAAAAGTATTGCAATGAATTATAAATATAACTGATTTTAAATGTTGATGTAGGGAAAGAGGTTTAATCGTTCTATATTATTATTTTTATAATAATAATAATAATATTAATAATAATAATAATAATAATAATAATAATAATAATAATAATAATAATAATAATAATTATAATAATAATAATAATAATAACATCTCCCGCGCGCGTTAATATCTTTAATAGTAATAATGATAATAATGATATCTATAGCTCATTACAAAGGTATTGCACTGGGCTTTAAAATAAGCCATCGTTCAATAAAATCAATTGATGGGAACATTAACCGTTGGCAGGTCAAAAAGTAGGTCATCGCTAGCATAAAACTGACATTGTAAAAAAATAATAATATGACCTTGAAAAAAAAATTAATAATATTTTGAAAAATAATAAAATAATAATAAAATATTGAAAAATAATAAAATGACCTTGAGAATAACCTTGAACGAGTCATTGTCTTTCTTTAAAATTTGACCTTAGAAAATTTTTATAACGGGGGGGGGGTACTGTGCTAGCGGTGCCCAATCCATCTACTGTAATAAAATAAATCCATTCAATTAATTATTTTTAACGCCAATGACTAAAACATTCAACAGAATACATCAATCAACAACATACATCTATATAATCATTTATTTAATGATATGTTTTAGCTATATTTTCACAGTTAATTTTAATCCTTAAACCTTTTAGGATTCCTATTTGAGTCTTTTCATAATTATAAATATGCCTTTTATGGCGCTGGTTTGTTTTTTCTAATTGGTGGATTACTGTTATCTATTTCCCATACTACACCTATAGCTAAAGTAAGTTTTTGATTGTTAATATAACAGTAAAAGCATAATAATAATAATTTTATTAATCAAACAAATTCTATTGGAAATGAAGTTTTATTAATGAAAAAAAATAGTCAAACCTGACAAACAGAAATGTTTTTATTTAATTCACCAATAATAATATTTGTTATGATTTTTCAATAATAAATAAAGACGCAGAATAAATCTTCATTCAATAATAAATTTGCAAAACTGAAACTATCTGCAAGTTATTTATTTAAACAAAAGTAACATTTAATTATTTTTGTTAAATCTATTTGAATGATTAATATTCAATCACAATAGTATGCCTCTTAAAAGTTTGATGACCGCGCTGTTTTTAAACTATCAGCTTAGACATCCTTTTAATTTGTTATGTTCTACCGTCTTCACTCGAAAATAACACTTAGACATAGTCTTTTAGATAGACAAAAAATCCTGATTTTGAAAATCTATTCAAAATTCTCAAGTATATGCCTACTCATACGCCCGCTAGACTTTATATTCGAAGTCTTCTGAGGCGGAATTAAATGATTTAATATGAAATTACTTCATTTAAAATGTACACTCAACCTTGCTTAATTTACCAAAATTTGATAAATTACTAGTTTTAAACGAATAGCTCTTGGATAATTTACCAACCACATAATTTACTATTTATGGATAATTTATCATTATTTATCATAACAAATAAAATTTTATTTAATTTATATTTAATTTATTTTTAATATATATAAAAATTTACCATAATAAATCATGAGTACTTTCAGATTCGTTTAGTTCAGTGTTTCTCAACCTTTTTGACTTTCAGTCCTTCATTTTTTGTTTGCAAAAATCTCAGGCCCACTTTCACATTAAAAGACACGATTTTTAAGAAATGTAACTTTATTTAACGTTCAATGACTTCCTTGATCTTGATGGCTCCCAATCTTAAGTGATTGGTTTAGTCTAAGGCGTAGATCTCTTCAAAGCTCAATGTTTAACAAATTTCTTCGTTTTGATAGTACGTCAGAAACGGCAGAAAATCCAGCTTCAACCAACCATGTAGTTAGGAATGCAAGCAAGAAAGGGAACACTTCTTTATAAAGCAACGGGTGCGTGGATTTCACTTGTAACAAAGCAGTTAAACTTTTATTTATTTTTTCCATTTGCATATGGTTATCCTTCAAATCAATGATTTTCAGCAACAATAAAAGGGTTCAGATCTGTCTCAATGAATACATCAAAATCATTCAAATTCATAATCCATTTGAGTGGTGTTAGTTCAATTACATCAGTAAAACGTCTTGTCATGTCTTCAATAGTTTGGATTTTTTCATTGAATCGTTTGTCATAATTAGACCACATTCAACACATTCTTGTTCATCAGAACTGATGCTTGAAAGTTGGAAACCAAAAATCAAAAAATCATTTTGATAGCTTCTCGTTATTTTTCCTCTTCTTTTCTTTTACAAGTGACATCACTGAAACGTTAGAAAGAAATTAAATATAATATAAAATAATAAAACGACAGCAAATGATAAAAGAAAAAAATTTTTAATTTATACGTCAAGTTTGAAAACAGACAAGTTTGACAAAATAAAATGATATTTTTAAATAAAAATTACAGATGACAAAGAAATTTAATATATCTCAAAAATAAAAGTAATTGTAATATATTTAAATATTATTAAATTTTTAAATATATTACAATTACTATTATTTTTGAAATATATTAGATTTCTTTGTCAACTGTAATCTTTATTTAAAAACATATAAGTCATTCCTTTGATCAAGAGCACGTTTAGTTAGATTATCGAATATCCTACCTATATAAATTAACTCAACACAGACACACACACACACACACACACATATATATATATATATATATATATATATATATATATATATATATATATATATATATATATAATCGATATTTACCCATTTCATGATCAAACAGAAATCATCCCATTGATTACATAATACAAGTGATATTAATACTACTTGTTAAAATGACTATTTTTCCAAAACAATGAAAAAATACTGCTAGTACATATATGTTTAAAAATATATGTAGTCCCTTAATTAATTTGAACAAATAAAAACAACGGAAAAGTCTCTCTTTCAATAAAAAGACCTAATAGAGAAATTAAAATATGAATGATTAAAATCAAACATTTTTGGCTAAAAATTTTAAAATCTCCCAAAAATTGTTATATAAGCTTTTAAGTAGTAAGAATTGAGCTGGTGGTTACCATGAACCCTATATATTGTATGGAAAACGAGAAATGGCGCCTAAGAGAACAAAATATGTTTATTAATTCTTTATAAATTGTTTTAATCGTAAAGAAACATAAAGAAAAAACCTTTTATCTACCTTTTGTCATTTATTATAGTTTGTTCACTTTATTGTTCATATTAAAACAGGTTTTACAAACTTCTCTATTATAAATAATATTGTATTTAATAAAATAATTTATTGCTAACATTATTTATTAGGATACTATAATTATAAAAGGTGATTTCACACCTTCAGTATTCGGCACAGACAACTCTGAAAATCTGGATGATGCAGAATCTGAAATTGGCTCTGGTTTATCTCCAATTGATACACCAAAAAATACTTAATATAATTTCGATATTATAATTTATCTCATTAAAATTAATAAAAACAAACATTACTTCTGTTCTAGCTGTGATACCACCAGACATTGTCAATAACTGATTTTTTAATATCCCTTAGACTGTCAACTAAGCTGTTTTATGTCAAATACAAAAATTAAATTGTAAATATTAAATAATAGTAAGTTTAATTTTATTTTATATAATTTCATTCACCAAAATTTGCAGTGGTACATGATACCAATATATTTAATTATATAGAGTGAGGTTTTTCAAAGAGGGTTCTACGAACGATTTTTGAGAAATAAATAACTTGCAGTTCTGATGGACTGATTTCACAAACTTATTACCATTTGATGATAACGACTAGTACCCTTAACTGGGGGATCATAATATTCATTTTGCCTTGCTAATGTATTCAAGAAATCTGTCACTTAGTAATGGAGTCAATAATACCACTGATTTTAGTTGGTTTGAGTAGTTTGTTCAACAGACCTAACACTCTCTCTAACACTCAGTAACACTCGTTTTGTTTTATTGTTTCAGTAAATGCACTTCCATTCAGTTTTCTATTCAATGGTGGTATATATGGTTTATTCTGTAAATTCATGTATAAAAAATCATTCCTCCAATCCCCGAAGAGTAGTTTACAATAGTGATCCAACCTCCCATTACAGTTTTATTTCATTATCTATTTAGAAGTTTTGGACTGTTTCATTCACGTTGGAATAAGGGAAGAATGGTGCAATGACGAGGATGATGACTAAGTATTGACTGAACGATGAGGAATGTAGTGAGTTTAGATAAATAAATTATTGGACGTCAGGGACACGAAGTTTGCGAACCCGCCAAGCAATAATAAACGAAACCTTCGGGCCAGATTTAGGAGAGGCATAGAGTCGAGGTTTCCGTGCAGGAATCCTGGAGTCGGTTGAGCCAACTCGAGCAGGCCCGATGGTAAAAACAGGTGTAGAGCTCCTCGTGATACTACTAAAGCGGAAAGTCCACAATGAATGCTAGACGGTTAAATCTAGCGCAGGCCACTCACAAAGTCCAAATCGGGCTGAGATATTGAATTACACCATTCTGAGCACGGATGGGAAAATTGATGCACCTGTTCGATAATACGTGGATGAGATCCATACGTGGAAGTATCCATAACTAAACTTTCACATCTCAGAACGTGACACATGATATAATTGTGATTCACCCGGTGAATGGTCATCGCAGTTATATTTGTCGTTAATTATTGATTTAGTTTTATTTTTTTGTTATCAAACTATGGTGCAGTGAAGTATTGTCTGATGTGCGTATGTTATAAAGTATAATCGCATAAAAGTGAGATGTCAAGAAATTGATGCCACGTCGTTCCACTCACATTTAATGAAGAAATAAAAGATTATGGTCACGTAGCTGCAGTGTCCGAGATCAGATAGCAATATAGACCTTGAAGCTATAGACCTAGAGTTATTACCATCCGACTAACTGCATCAGAGTGTTTTATCCAAGGAAACCGCCGTTGGAAATTGTAAACCGGGAAAAGACAGTGCGCAAAATGAAAAGCTATGAGATTCTCGGTTTGAAGGTCACATTCGTCGAAATCTTAAAGTAATGCCGGTGGAGGGCGAGCCAAAGCAACGAGAACTCAGTAATACTGAAAAACATGTTTAAGTCGAGAACTATTGAATTGTATAACCCACTGTCGCCTTCAAAAATAAAAGTTGTTCCTGGAATAAAGTCGTATACAAAGTTTTCAGCAGTTTGCGGACCCGTTCGGTTATTCACCAATAATAGTGCGTTGGCATTCACTCACTTTTCTCAAATATCCGCCCATTTGACACAATACCAACGTCGTTCACTCAGTTCGTGTCAATTGGTGAAAACCACATGCCGTTTACCTGCTACCCACCAATATGTTTCAATGGGAATTAATTTAAAGTTAGAATAAACACGTATAATTAATTTGAACATAATATTTTAGTCAAATAAAAACCATGGAAATTTTTTTCCAGTGAAAGTTTGAACAAGGTTTTTGTGATTAAAGATATACACAATTTTCAGAAGCAAAATTTTTAATAAGAAAAACCATTGCCATAAATTTAAATAAAACATTTTTGCAATTTGTGAACAAAGGTTTTAAATGACAATAATTTCATGGTCAATGAAATTTTCCAATTGAAAAATTAGGGTAATATATTTATATAAGCGATTTTTCGGTAATGATTAATTTATTTTCCATTTTTTTTCAACAAATCTTTTTGTGGTCTCAATTTATTTTAATAGAAAATTGGTCATGGAAAATTTTATTATAATTTCAACGGAATAATTTTCAACATTGAAAGAATTTGGATAAAGAATTTAATAAAATTATTTTCGAGAAAATAAAAATGGTATGGAATTACATATTTATTTTAAACGGAATAAAATATTTAAAAACAATTAAGTAAATCAAAATAAGGCAATATAAAATAAAACAAGCAAAATCAGATAAAATTAAGAATCGACTAAAAAAATATAAATAAATTATGAAACAAACATTTAATAAAATATTTTTGCAATTAACTTTTACAAATAATAATAATAGGAGTAAAATTACCTAATAGTAATACTGTTTAATTATAGTTAGATATCTGTTTGTTTAAATAATTTGGATTTGGCAGATTTTGTGAATTAATTAAAACTTGTTATTTAGAAATTCTTTGATTAAATATATATTATTAGTTTGAAGATTTTTGTTGCAAATTTAAAGATGGATCTAAAGATGGATTTAACTGGCGACCACGCCGAAAATCAAAATATCAACGCCATTTCAAAATCGACAAAATCGCTAATGGAATGCCTACCGAAATCATGCCAAGACATGCTCACACTGAACATCAGACGATATGATGGACGAGTTTTTAAAAGAAG